>CM068370.1:64279837-64502337 GCA_034769895.1 Magicicada septendecula | reverse complement strand
CTTTTCTATTAGATGAGTTTGTTAAAGAAACTGAAGCTACACTTTGAAGTGCCTAAATAAAAGGGGCCGATGCAGTGCTGTACTTCCAAAAGTACATCTTGGAAGCTTGGGTTCCACTCGTGAAACAAGGACAAGTGAAGCTATGTCCTGCACTCGTGAAATAAGAGCAAGCATTGCTATAGTGAAAGAGGCTTTTTAACGAGAAGAAAAGACTGCTGTTCGGCAAAATTAATAAGAATTTAGGAAAAAATTTTGGGGAAATGTAATGTGTGCTTTATATGGTGCAGAGACATGGATACTGAGGAAGGAGGATGAGAAAAGATTAGAAGCATTTGAGATGTGGGTTTGGCGACCAATGGAAAAAGTGAGGTGGGTTGATAAAGTAAGGAATGATGAAGTTTTAAGAGAGAAGAATCCTGAATGTAATAGAAAACAGGAAAAGGAATTGGTTAGGTCATTGTTTAAGAAGAGACTGCTCGCTTACAACTGCCATGGAGGATGTCATAGAAGCAGAAAAAAGAAAAGGGCGTAGAAGAATGAAGTTAATAGATAGTATTAAAATCAGAGGGTGTTACGAAGAAGCGAACAGACTGGCATGCGATAGGACAGCTTGGAGAGCTTTTACCATTTGAAGACCTGCCTTAGGGCAGAACACCAAATAATAACGCAGTGCTGTACGATGAAAATGATGGTGATGGTGATGATAATGATGTACGAGTACGCACAATCGTAACAACGCGGGCCTTATTCATGTAAACACACGTTATTTTATTTTTCTTTAAACCAAATATTTTGCCCATACCTCGATGAGGCATCTTCAGTAGCTTAACGGAGACCAAGCACAGTGTGTTGACCCAATCCTATTCACAAATAATACTAAAAAACATGCCCATACTGTACAATACAAGCCCATACTGTACAATACAAGCACATACTGTACAGTACAAGCCCATACTGTACAATAAAGTAGTCCCTCCCCGTCTGACAACCCAACAAATCACGACAGACTACAAAAATTTCGACGTTACTACAAAAATATTCGACACAATTACGTTTAAACAATCTTAAAACATAATTATTTTATTTTATTACAACATAGGGTAAAACTGACAGTTCTACCCCGGATGTGACGTCATATGGCGGGAAATTCAAAAATCTAGGTGGTGGGGGTAAAAATCTGGTAGTCGGCTTTCGGTCATGTTGTGGGCGGTGAGTATAAAGTGGGGTTATGTGTGCGTTGATTGGTGTATACGTCGTCGACGTTGCCGCTTCGTGCATGTGTTATAGTGTACGGGTTTGTATATGCAAGGAGTTTTTCCTTTCGGCCATGTTGTAAAATCGTCGTGCTGGTTAATCGTCGTAGTCGACTCTTGCGTGTGTTATAGTGTACGGGTTTTGTATATGAACGTCGCTGCGGTCGATGCGGTGTATCGTTGGCAAGGCGGCGTGTCCGTGTGTCGTGGCGAACTGTATCGCGAGCCCGTGTAGTGATCCGGTTCGCCGTTCGCCGTTCGCCGGCCGCCGTCCGGTTGATCTGCTGTCGGACGCCGTCCGCCGCCGACGGCGAATGGCGAACGGCGAACGGCGAACTGGTTCGTGAGGCTGCGTCGTGATCCGGTCGGTGCCGTTCGCCGTTCGCCGGCCGCCGTCGGCGGCCGGCGAGCGTCGAACGGGTCACGCGGTGATCCGGTTCGTCGTCGAGGATTGGTCTGTGTGTCGGATATTCTGATTGATATGTAATTTTCTATAGGTAAGTAAATATATACAGATTGTAAAAATACGTTCGCACCAACCTGTTGGTCTAGCGCTCGCTATAGCGGGCCCTACGTTTGTTGTTGTAAGAAACACACATGAATAATAGGGACAAGTGGCAGTTGGCTTCCGCTGAGATTTATTGTGGAACGCACACGCACACACACACACGCATCATGCATGGAAAAGGAAAGTTGAAAATAAACACTTAAGCAATTACAGATACACTCATGTATTTATTTACAAGGACACATCTTATTTACAAAATATTTACAAAAACATAAATTAAAAAGTACATATATACAAAAAAACTATTGTGGACGCTTATATATTATAGACACATATTATTTACAAAATATTTACAAAAACATAAATTAAAAAATAAATACATTTTTAAATATTTACAAAAACAGAAATTAAAAAATAAATACATTTTTAAATATTTACAAAAACAGAAATTAAAAAATAATTACATTTTTAAATATATATATACATAAAAAACTGTTGTGCACGTTCACGTTCATCTGTAAGAAAAGAAAGAAAGAGTATTAGTGACGCACAGTTGATGCGAGTAGGATGGTTTAGAATAACGTTTATCAGTACTGTAACATACCTCAAAAATGCATACGTCTGTAGAATTCGCGTTTCGGCTTCCCGAACGCGTAGAATCGACATTGCGGACATCTCGGTTCCGCCCCCTCCGACGCCATGGTTCGAAACCAGTTGACGATGCACCTAGAATGGAATGTGTGGGTGCACGGCAACCCGAGGAGCCTCTCCCCATCCGTGTATGGAGCTAGACACGCACCACATGTGGCGTGTGGTAGCATACCCTGGATGGGGCAGTCCTCTCCACGGGTCCAACACCACGTTGGTAATGACCTTCTAAATAATATCATCATCAACGTGGGGTTGTAGTTGTTGTGCACCCTTGGTGTCATAACGTCAATGATTTCAAACAACGGTAATCTTTGTTGTGGTTCCCGTTGTTGTGGCTGCGGCTGAGGCTGAGGCTGAGGCTGCGGCTGCGGCTGCGGCTGAGGCTGCGGCTGCGGCTGCGGCTGAGGCTGAGGCTGTGGGTGATGTCTACAATGCAGCGGATGGTGTATGCAATTTGGGCGAGTGGTGCTTATCCGCTGCGGTTGATGCTGTGACAACGGTTGCGGCTCATACTGTGGTGTCCGAGGTCGTAGTGGTTGATGCTGCGGTTGTGGACGCGGTTGAATGTCACTGTGTGGCAGAATATAAATAAAAAGATAAAAACGTGTACAGTCATGGAAAAAAAAATATATGTACGCATAAGAAGATGACTTACACATCGCAGTTTGGGCGAGTGCTTATCCACTGCGGTTGATGATACGACAACGGTTGCGGCTCGTGCTGCAGTAGAGGCTGCGGTGTCTGAGGTCTTATTGGACGATGCTGCGGTTGTGGGTGCGGTTGAATGTCACTGTGTGGCAGAATATAAATAAAAAGATAAAAACGTGTACAGTCATGGAAAAAAAAAAATATGTACGCATAAGAAGATGACTTACATACTGACGTCGATTATGGAAATCGTTGATGATGATGAGTTGTTAAATATTTCATCATCAAGAAAATCTTCGTGACTGTCATTATCATCATCATCATCATCATCATCACTATCATCACAAAGATTGACCATCCTCTCATCAAATTCCACATCGTCCATGTGCATGAAGACACCGCTGACAGTGTCACCACTATATCCGCTAGATTCATCATTACTGGAAAAAAAGAAGTACAAATTTAATATCGAACGTAAACACAACAGTACAACGGAATGTTAATGAAAACGGTCGTACCGACTCGTGCCGGGTTCAGGAGATGCAGGAGTTCTGCTGGCAGCAGTAGTTGGAGCGACAACATCACTGAAAAAAAAAGTATAAATTTAACACCCAATGCAAACGTAATAGTGCAATAGTTTGTTAATGAAAACGGACTTACCGACTCGTGTCGGGTTGAGGAGACGCTGGGCTCGTGCTGACAGCAGCGGGTGGACCATCAGCATCACTGAAAATAAAAAAATATATATATATGAATTGAACGTCTACTGTAATCGTAATAGTATAAAAGATTGACAATGAAAACTCACTTACCCACTCGTCCTGGGTTGAAGAGATGTAGGACTCGTGGTTGCCAGCAACGCACGTTGTATCCGTTGTGAACTACAAAAAAAAAACAATAAGTCAGCCGAATGGAATATATTGTTTATGCTCATTAATACATAAAAAAAGGTGTACTTACTATCTTACACGCCGCTGCTCCTCTTGAATATGGTGTTTGCATACTCGTCCTCGTCCGTTATTATGCATTCTGTAAAATGTAATGAATTATGTATATTAATTAGTAAAAGAACATAATAAAGTGTGTGTGTGTGTGTGTGTGTGTGTGTATTGCTGAAATTAAACAGAAAATACAGTAAGTACTTACATGCAAGATGTAAAACAAACTGAATATGATAATCGTAGCGACAAAAATCTTATATATATATATGCATTTGCTCGGTGGGAGTCTGCTACAGACATGCTCCCCCCTATCATAACGTTCACAAGGTCAGACAACATCTTGTTGTTTAAAATTAAACGCATATTCCCCCTCTGTCTCGGCGGGAGTCGATTACATCACCAGCGGCTCGCGTCCGGTTTCACAAGGTTAAACTGACGTCATCTAGTCGCCTACCTCCCCACACTTGCACTGTGTGAATTGTATTAAATAATTTTTATACATGAAATACGAGTTTATTCTTACCATGAGTTACTGATCCGTATACCTCCGCCTCTTCACTTCATTGTTAGGACCAGCATTGTCGTCGGATATCGTGCGTTTACGCGTTCTGTAGTGTCCGTACGCGAGCGTAGTTACGCCGTCGTCCAGTACATACCTCTTATCGTCATAAGGTGACAGGGAAAGTTTCGTTATACGTTGCGTGTACAGCTTATGACGATCGCTTCGTATACACTCGGCAGAGGTGAAAACAGTACGACTATCGAAAAGACACTCGCTGTACAATTGATGACGTAACCTATTTTTTATTGCCGTCCTTGGCACACCTTTCGCCACCTTTTTGTCGGTGCGGTCGGACAATAGAAGCGAGTAACATTTCGCTCTGAGTCCGACAAATTCCCTGATGGGTTTCCCGTGGGTTTCATCCTTGAACTTCCCCACGACCTTTTTGTTGTCGTCGCTATGACAAGGATGATCCACGGGATAGTCCGACGTGTCGAAAAGGTGGAGATCCTCTTTCATATCAGCGTACACGTCGTCAGTCCGTATACTGTAAAGTAAACTGTCTGTATCAGTCATCAGTAATGTCAATCGTTGTCCGTACTTGGCGACAGCGTACCGATAATGAAAGTCGTACATTATTAGTTTGCTGACGTCGAGTACTGTGAAGCCGACGTACACCGGACGGGAAAGGAATATCGTCCTGTTTCGTAAAGCCAGTCCGACCAAGTCATCGGTATAGCGGATCATACGCTTTAGTCGTGGATTGGAAACCAGTTTCTGCAGCCGTTGTTCGTTAGAGACTAGTTGGAAGTCTATTCGTTTCCTCACGTTCTCCAGCGATTTACCATAGACGGCGTTGACCATCAGTTTGAAAAAATCCTTTTCAAAACTGTTTGTGGCTGCCGCTCTCTTTTGCGTGTTGAAATCGATAAACGGTTTCATCCACGCTCTCTGTTTAAAACTCAACACCCTATGGATCGCTTTCAATTCTAGTCCAAGACTCAGATACAACTTTAAATTTCGAAAATGGAGAACGTATTTTTGTTTGTCGTCCAAAGTCGTCAGCAACTTGCGAACGGACGACGAAGGCGTTTCCGATCCACTAAACCCTTTTGTATAGTGCAGACGTGTGTGGAGTCGGTGAGAGTATGGTGAAAGCTTGTCGGGATTGACGCAGGAACGGACGGGCGCCAGTGGATAATCGGAGTGGAGGTCGTGAAGTTCACGTGGATAGTGTAGGTCGACTTCGAGTATGTAGCCTGTGTCACTGTCATCGCTCAGAGTACGCACGTCCAGTGAGTCGATCTCGTTACGATCAAGCCATCTGAAGTCGGCGTAAGGGAGCGGTTGTGACATGGCTGCACCGTAAAGGTTGTTGCAGTCAGTGTACAGTATGAAAGAGGTCGGCTTTGAAGCATCGTACTGATCGATGATTAGCGGGTTGTTGGCCTTGGCATGGCGGTTGGGTACCATGCTAACGCCACCGCGAACAGACGATTCGATAAAGAGATGCTGATCTATATCCGTCAACAGCTCCAGTTGCACACCGCTCATCTTCAACATCGCGTGCCAAGCGACGCCAGGAAGCGAGTAAAGATGAGCCGGGTCGATCTGGTAGTACCGCATGGCCATCTCACGGAACGCCTCGAAGACGTCGGCCAGCAGCAGTACATCTGTTTTCAGATACAGATCGTGATATTCACCCAGCGTACGGATTCCGAAAGTCCGCCACACGTTCTGCGCGTGAGCGTAATCTTCGTCCGACACAGGTGATTCACTCAGCCTGTTGAAAAAGTGTTCACGTGCAGGCAGACGTGTTTCGTCGAACTTCTTGCTACCTGTCATATAATCGTAAGGGTAGACGCCCTTACGTAAGAGTAGCTCGAAGTGTTCTTCGAAACATTGCTTTGTCAAAGCGAAATCTGCACCGCTCGTGCGCAAGTTTCCAACCAGCATGTCCAAGGACGTGTTCAAAAATTGAAGCGTGTCTACGAAACGCAGGGCACCCAACGAGACCGATACGAAGCGTTCACTAGTGGTAGCGATACAAGCGAGATTGTCGTATTTGCCCAACCCTTGTACCAAGTGATGCGCATCGTAACCTCGTAAGTTATGAAAAAAGACGGGTATGTGTCGGGGAGTCTTGAAGTTGAGGTTACAAACGTTGTGCGCTGCGCCCAGGTATTGACCGGTCAGATGACAGTGGTTGCGCACCTTGTCGTCGTCAGTCAGAGGTTTTCCACAGAGATGGCATACGACGGTATTTGCGAAAGATATCACGTCATGCTCACTCATAGTCATAGGCACGATGGAATGTATGATTCTGAAGAGTTCACGCTCTTCGACGACCAGTCTATCGAGAAAGGTCTCTACCACGTTCTCACCGTGATAAACGACCTGAGGTTTGAAAATTTTACGCTCGTGGTCGACTATGAGGTAGGAGAAACCTGAAGGAAGGTGTAACGACTCCGTTGTGGTGGACGATGTGTGAGGAGGAGCGTCGCAGCGATGGCAAGGGACGATAAAAGATTCAAAGTCTGCGTATATCGCGAAAGGGACCTTGTGACAGTAGGTGTAATTTTTGAAACACATCACTTTTTCCTCCTCCTTCACAGGTAAACGAATTCTCTGTTCACCGTACGGTGAACAGTGGGGGACGTGTTCGGTAAGGAGCCGTTCTTCGTAGAACCTGTGCAGACAGTAATCGCAATAGAAAGAACGCCCGTCGTGTTTGGTTAGTGAAGACAATAAGCGACTCATATTTTTTACTAAACAGTAATGTTTTCGGTCGTTAGTGGTAAGAAGTAATAGATTAACGTGATGTCGTCTACCAATGGAGGGAGTTATTCTTAACGGGTAAATTTCATTGTCTTCGTATCCGAAAACATTTATAGAAATGTCAGAATTGTCTCGTTCGAATTTCACAATGTCGCATAGACGGGTGGGATAAGTTATACCGGAAGTGATGATACTGTGGAAATGTGATTTGTATTTCGATACACGATCGTTGTGCGAGTGTTGAGGAAACAGTGCGGCCAATACTGACCATACGAAACACATTTGATCGCCCGTATTGTTCACGTTGATGATGGATTTAGTACGAGACAATTCGGGGGGTGTACGGATGAAACTGGAGGCGGCCAGCGGTTGGTACCGTGAGAGAACGAGTTCTAAAGAGACGATGTGGTCCAACACCCAACCGCTACCCTCGCGCGTGAATTTATAAATTGATTCAATGATTTTTTCGTACGAAGTTTCTAAACGATCCGGCAATATGTCTTGGTCACCGATCAGCGTCGTATGGCATCGTCCATGAAAATAGGCTTCAGTCGTCACTTCTTCGTCCTCGTCTGTGTCAGCGTTTACTATGTACTTGACAAATCTCGCTTTAACCGTTATATGCCACTTTATACTACGCAATCGTGTCAGTTCGTTTAGAATGTCCGTACGTAACGTATCGTGCATTTCATCGAAAAAGGTTATGACATCGTTGACACATTCTTCGTTCTCCGTAACAGCCGTGTAAACGTACGATATCAACGCGCCACGCAACGAATGTTTATGAGCAACAGCAAACGACTGCATTCTTGGTACAATTACCTACAACAACAACAAAAAACTTGAAACGATAAAAGCAAAACAATTACTTGCTCGCTTGAGGAACAATGTAATACTGATATGAAGTTAGAAATTAATCACCACTTTATATGCACCACGTGAAACTTAGTCTGCACGAGACTTGCAGGTTAACTACAAAGTGAACGTGAACAGCGATCCCCTCTCCGCTTACACTTCAGGCTGCGCGCGCAGCTATCCGCTCCCACCACCATGATACCGAACTATTACCGTCAACGATCCCCCACTACCAATTGCGTGCGCAGCTATCTGCTCCCACTACTGTGCTTTATTTCATATCGACCAATCGACGACAGCCATCCCCACTACGGATGCGCGCGCAGCTATCGCTGAGGAGGTGAAATGCAACGCGACAAACTAACATTCTTGCTTCAGATATGGATGTGTACACATATTCTTTTGCAAGCCGATTAAAAAGCTTTTATAACATCAGTCGTCGTGGTAACATTAAATTTTACGTTCATAAATTTCCGAATGCGAACGTAAAAATTTTTGACCTAGCCAAAGCCGGGTTTATTTACGAAGACGATGGTGATGTTGTAAGATGCTGCAAGTGTAAAATACGAATTATGGATTGGGCAGTGGGTGACGATCCTGCCCAAGTCCATAAGGCGTCAATGCCCGCATGCGATTTCGTTCGTGAACACTTGTAGAAATCGACACACGCAAAAACGGCTCTTTTCAGAGCCGACATAAACTCATGTACAAACATACCCGTTTGGGTAGTACTAGGTGTTAGTACTACTACTACTACCGAACGACAGTAGTCACTCCAAAAGTGTGAGTGAAGACACCCATAATAAAAAAAAATTATAAATAAAAAAAATCCTCAAACAATATGCGTATACACTATAAATATCACGATCATGACTAATAGCGTATCACTCACATCGCAGATCATCGACACGATGGACGTCTATCGATACGATGATGGGAAACATTTCACAATAACAAAAGCTTCACGAAGCGCGATACGGTCCAACTTATGTTCTGTGTATTTTGTGAAGAAAAGACGATTTTGCGGCAACTACTGTACACGTTACAAGTTCGGTGTTGACAGATATCACGGACGTTGTTGGCATCACATTAAAAAACGTACCAGTGATCTGCCACCTATAGTGCTGTTGATGATAGTCTCCGATCGTATACACAACAAATCACGTTGGCTTGAATTTATCGAAGAGTGCGAACGAAACAACGTACCGATAGAACTCGTAGTTTACGAAAAGAGTATGTTCAAGTGTACCGTACGTCATGGATGGAATTTTCTTTCACGTTTCCGCCCGATTCCCGAACTGTATCGTGCCGTTCAACGCGTGCACGGTTTACACGATTCGCATGGACGGATGAACTACGCAACGGTGTACACGGACATGCTCGCATATGGAAGTTCGATCCCTCACGCTTCGTGTTGCATTGTCATTACGGAGCGCACTATTCCGATACGTACACCTATTGAAATATACAGAAGCGCGACAGCGATAGCGCCAAAGTGCGCACTAGATCCTAGCTACAACGTAAGTTTTGACGTGCGCTGCCCACCGTCCTCGTTACCGACACTAGCTAGAGGGAAACAGTTCGCGATAGTGAACAACAAGGCGCAAGGATTGTTTTCGGTACCCTTTCTGAAGGAGGCGTTGCCTACGCTTCGCGAGTATTGTGAATACTTCGGTCTGCAGTATTCGCACGAACAAGGGTACATGGTGAAAGACCGACGTTTGTACAAACAGTGGCAGCGGTGCACCGGTGCTATGGCTGACGAATTTTGGTTGTTGAACTCGTACCTGATACGCCTGCACTTGGAGTCACGAAGTCAGCGCCCGATCGCTGAACTCAAAGCTAAACACATGTGCGAGCGTCTACCCGAGAACGATAACGTCATAGTCGCGGAAATGCACGAGTATCGCGAGAACGTTATACGTAGCGTCGTATTCAAAGACATGAATTCCGTCAAGACCGTACGAGCGTTGGACACGAAACAACATACGCTCATGAGATATTACAGCGGAATGGGTCTCGTGCGTAATGGGTGTATGAATATCAGTTTAGCTCACGTTTTAACGTACTTGCGCAATCACAAGAAGAACGCGCTGTTCTTCCGTTCAGTCGAGATGATATAATTGGGTGTGGTGTGGCGGCGTCGCGACAGTCATGTGATGGAAGGCAGTCGTACCAGAACGGTACCAACGAGAGTTACGTTCAGCACAGAGCGGACGGTTTACGACGTGCCAGCGTATTGTGAATCACGGTTTGCAACGCGACGACATGAGAATGAAACAACGAGCGAAGAACGTACAGCAGACCGTTCGCAAGACTATTGCGTCGGAGTTACACAGACCAGTAAGACGGAATTTTCCGAGACGAGCGGTCGAGTTGAAGGGACTTCACGACTTGTACCAAGCGGACCTGGTAGAGATGATACCGCACGCGAAGGTGAACAAGGGATTCAAGTACCTCATGACGATGATTAACGCGTTTAGCAAGTACGCGTACGCAGTTCCGTTAAAAACAAAGACGGGTGTAGAGGTTGCACGAGCTCTGGAACCGATTCTGCGCGCTAATAAAATGAAATATCTTCAGACGGACAACGGGAAAGAGTACTACAACAGCGTCGTACAAACGTTGCTGAGGAGATATGGTGTCACACTGTATTCTACGTATAGTGAGAAAAAGGCGTCCATCGTGGAACGCTTCAACCGTACGTTGAAAACTCATATGTATCGTGCGTTCAGCGAACAAGGTCATTACCGTTGGTTGGATATGTTACCGGAACTGGTCAGAGTGTACAACGACAGCGTGCACAGAACGATCGGAATGAAACCATGTCAGGTGAACGAATCCAACGAACGCACGGTGCTACGACGGATTCACAAGAACACAGCGAGAAGCATCGACTATAAACAACCAAAGTTCAAAGTAGGCGATCGAGTGCGTATAAGCAAATACAAAATGACGTTCGCCAAAGGATATATGCCTAACTGGACGAACGAGATATTCCATGTTCACACGGTACGTACCGCCAGCGTACCCGTCACTTATTCGTTAAAGGATCATACGGGAGAAGTGTTGAAAGGCGGTTTTTACGAACACGAAATCAGTAAATCGAACGTTGGTGACGTGTACTTGGTAGAAAAGATCGTACAACGTAAAGGTGATCGTGTGAAAGTCAGGTGGTTAGGATTCGATGGTAAACACGATTCGTGGATACCCAAGAAGAACTTGCTATAACAGGGAATTGGCTTGCGGAATAGAACCAGTATGCGACGGTGCGTTACGATGACAACATGCGCGCTGTGTACGGTGTGAAAGACGTTGTGTTGCATCCTGGCTACGATGTGTACGTCGTGAACACGCCCGAGAACGAGATCGAGCGCATGCGCAGGATATTAACAGTACACGAGTATTGGCAACGGGTTACTAATCGTGTGACGAGATTCCGACTCAGCGAAATAGTACATAGAGGCACCGGATTCGATCACTACAAAGAATGTGTTTGGTCGGATCCGAACTGTGAAACGGGTCCTGACACTTGTGTGTGCAGTTACATATCTGTCGATTGTACGAACATAGTGCGAATATTAACTAGACTTTGGACGGAACAAAATGAAAATATTACAACAAGCGCACAGACTAAAAATAAAGGACGTGGACTATTCGAAATTGTGTGGCGATGGTGGTGGCGGTGGTTGTGGCAGAAAAAAACGTAAGCACGGACGTCTTCTCCCCGATACCGTACGTTCGATCATCTGCGGACCTTCCGCGTGTGGTAAGACTAACGTCATGTTCAACCTATTGTTCGATGTGAACGGGTTGAGATTCGCGAACCTGTACGTGTTTTCTAAATCATTGTTTCAACCCAAATATCAGATGCTGGAAACCCTGATGACACGACTTTCCAACGAAGGAATGGGTTATCACGCGTACAACGATAACGATGAGGTACCCCCTCCTGACGAGGTCGATCCCAATTCTATTATTGTGTTCGACGATGTGTCTTGTGAAAGACAACACAACATACGCAAGTATTTCGCTATGGGATGACACAGTGGAGTGGACACGTTTTACCTGTGTCAGACGTACAGCCAAGTGCCGAAACAGTTGGTACGCGACAACGCCAATCTAATAGTGTTGTTCAAACAGGACGATCTCAACTTGAAGCACGTGTACAACGATCACGTCAACATGGACATGAAATACGACACGTTTAAGAACGTGTGCGCTGAAGCGTGGAAAGATCGTTACGGGTTTCTCGTCGTGGACAAGGATTCTTCTATCGACATCGGTAGGTACAGAGCTGGTTTCGATCGTTTCATAGTAGTCACGTCTAACGATTAACAGCTGTTCACCAAAAAAATTGTCGAGCGTACGGGTAAATACAAGTGTCCCGCTGTCAGCAACGTTAGTCGACGTACCGACGTTTATCGAGATGGACGAAAAGAAGAAACGATTAGCCCACGATATCGACACGATCAGCGATGACATACGGAAGAAATACCGTGCGTTAAAACACGGTATCCGTGAAGAGGAAGCAACTTTATCCAAAAGTTACAAACCGATACTGGAACCGTTACAAACTATTTCGCAAGCGTTGGTTGAAAAAAAACGTAAAACAACAAACGAAAAGTCGACGAAAAAGATGAAGCGTGAGGAGGAGGAGGAGGAGGAGGAGGAGGCGGTGGAAGAGGAGGATCTGATGGGCGCGAGTAGTAAGATCGATATAGGAACACCGCTCCGTCACCGATCGACACCACGTTTCCTGAAAACACCCGTGATAGCCGAAACATCGGACGAGGACGACGACGACGAGGACGATCCTAGTCTCAACATCGAAAAAATGTTAGACACACCAGAAGGAAGGCGTGAAGCGCGTAGATATTTTCTGTCCAAATACGACAGCGCATCGTTAGCGAACAAGTACATGCGCATGATCGTGTCGGCCGAACGTGATCGTCTGATGGACTATACATACGGTGTAAGAAACACAAATGGAAAATGGATGATCGGTGATTCACCGTTTGAAATCGAAACGGACGATTCGATCCTCATCAACGGTAAACGATATAAAGGCACACCGGGTCTATACGAACTCGTGTTCATGAAGGACCCTAACGAAAACATTTACAACGAGACGGATATGAAGGCGTACAAAGATATACTACGCGCCACCAACGCGCACAAGCATTATTATTTAGCGAACGCTCAGGTAAAGGCGAACAGAGGTGTAAAATATAAACGGATAATATCAAAGCTGTTCCCACCGAAACGTACAGGACACGGGTATAATACCGACAGAACGTATATGGTAGCGTCGAAAAAAAAAGACAAAATCGATTACGTGCACTGGGACGATCCGAATGAACTGGTGGACAGATTGCGAGTGTTGATAGCGTCACAGCGCGCTGGAAACGGTGGGCACACGAACGAAATCGTTTCAATAGTAGAAGAACTACGTGAAGCTGACATCATCGTATAAATTAGACGGGTATACGACGACTACCGTCATTAGCAACAGCATCGAGACACGATTCACACATGTATACCACGCTAGTGTTTATTATCGCGTCCACGAGAGTCGTCGCATCGTCCTTCGAGAGTAATAACGCGAACGATATAGACTTCGCTATCGATTACTTGACGCGTTACGGATATGTGCCCGACGATAGTTTACAAGACACAGACAACGCCACCGTCGACGGCGGCGTTATTACGTCCTACCTGCGGACGTTTCAAGAGAATTACAATTTAACCGTAAACGGAGAATTGAACAACGAAACGATGAATCTGATGCAGGCGCGGAGATGTGGTAACAAAGATTTTGCGTCGTACACCTTACGAACGCATTGGACCAAGAGACGACTGTCGTGGCGATTCGTTCACGGTACCGCTGACGCTATAAAAGCGACACGACAAGCGTTCGCTATATGGCGGAAACATTCAAATTTGGAATTCGAATATCGACCCAACGACATAAATGTGGACATAGCCATCGCTATGAGATATTTTAAACACAGGTGTCTGACCTCCAAGTGTACGATCTGTGGGTACGATTTGGACGGACGGGGAGGTATACTCGCACACGCTTACTACCCGCCCGATCTACCTTACAACACTTCCGAAATACATATGGACTACTACGAATCGTGGAATTATACGAACGCAACCGAAATACCGGACGATCAGACCAGTTTTCTACAGGTGCTAACGCACGAGATCGGACACGCGTTAGGACTGGCTCATTCCCTCGAGAAGGAATCGATCATGTACCCTTTCTACGTACCGCGCTCGGATGGACCGTTCGACCTGAGAGACGACGATATAAGAGGCATTCAGCACTTGTACGGGAAGCCGTCGATCGCTATGGCGACGACGACGACGACGACGGCGAGGTCGATGACGAACGACACCGTCCGAACGACGACGGATTTATGTCGACTAAAGAATGTTAATCAATTTTTAATAATCAACAGACACGTATATATAGTGCACGATAACTTTTTGTGGACAATGGACCTCGAGTCGAAGCGTCTGGGTGGTGGTGGGAGTCCGCTTCTGTTGACAGATTGGTTGACGTTCTTACCGTTAACGTTCACCAAAGTTTCGGCGATGTACCAGAGACCGCGCTCCGAAGAAGTGGTGCTCTTCATAGACGGATACGTGTACATGTTCGATATACACAGTCTACAGCCGGTGAACGGGTATCCAAAAGCGATCACGACTCTCGGTGTTCGCACGCTGACAAAAATAAACGCTGCGATACACACCTACACAGGACGTACATTTCTGCTGTATAACGATATGTATTACGGTGAGATAGACGAGTGCTCGTTCATGATCAAGAAACACGGATACGTTAAAGATCGCTTTGTCGGCTTACCTGAAACCGTTGATAGCGCGTTTCGATATACCGACGGAAAGATTTATTTCTTCAAAGACGCACGTGTATACGTGTACGATGAATTTCTAAACACGATCGTGAAAGGAAAACATACCGACGGACTCTCCGTCGTCGGAATAAAATGTATAGACAGTACGATCGTATCAAAACTAATCGATTTATTACGTGAATACGTATAAATTCTGCGTACGATGGTCGACGCGCATCATTAACGAGATGAGCGTTGACAAGTTCGGCAGACACCAGAGCGCCGTCAGAGTCCAAAGGGAGACGCGACGCAGTCTGCGGGAGGATATCGGAATCGCGATGACAGAGGACGGACACTTCGATGTAGCGGGGAAAAAAATACACAACTTGGGCGAACCGCATGATGGTAACGATGCCGTTCCACTGCGGTTCGTGCAAGACCACTGTCTGGTCGTCGATCCGTCAACGCAAGGTTCCTCGAGAATAGACGTGAAAGGTAGTAAGCTCATCAACGTCGGCGCTCCCATCGATCTCACGGATGCTGTCAACAAGCAGTATGTAGACTACACGTGTTTGCGTTTCACGACGGTACCGAACAAGAAGAACGGTACCGTCATCGATGCGCGGGACCATCGCATACAGTCTCTGAGAGACCCGATTCGTGCGAGAGACGCTGCGACCAAAGTATATGTGGACGCAAAGATCATACCGAAGGATACGAACTCTAACCTAATGGTCGGCAACGTGCGGATAACGCAGTTAGCGTCGCCTGTCAACAACAAAGACGCTGTAAACTTGGAATTTTTGAACCAGCATACAATCACAACGGTAAACGACTCTTATTTAAACGCACAAGGAAAGACTATTCTGAACGTCGGTGACGGTGGCACACGGCCCACAGACGCTGTGAACGTGCGTCAATTGGAGGACACGAAGCGGTACGCGAAGAGCGAAACGTACAAACTCGCAAAAGTGTTCCAACACCGTTGGGAGAAAGTGGTATCGTATATCTATAAATTGCATACGCACGCAGCGCGTACTTCACTCGGCGCCGAAGAGGCAGAGTTACTACTCACGAGCAAGGCGGAGACGAGCAAATTCATTAGCGATCTTGACAAGTCCTTCGACAAAAAGGACGAGAACGATTGGAGATCTCTTTATCGACAGCAGGCGAAACAGTAGACATGTACGAACTTCGTAGTCGTGTTGATAAAAAAAAGGGGCGTGGTCTCATAGGAAAAATAGTTAAAAGCGCGGTACCATTCGTCACAAAGTCAGTACCTACACTGATCAATCGAGCGGTGGACGTATTACCTGTGGAACTACATCTGCCCGGCTACAGATTCTGCGGACCCGGAACGAAACTAGAGGAGAGATTGGCTCGTGGTGATCGAGGAATCAACGAGTTGGACGAAGCCTGTCGCGAACACGATATCGCCTACTCCAAGTATAAGGACAACGAACGAAGACGCGTAGCGGATCGTGTGCTAGCCGGCAAGGCGTGGGAACGTGTGAAAGCTTTGAATTCAGGCATCAGTGAAAGAGCGTACGCGGCGGCCGTAGCGGCAGCGATGAAAGCGAAATCGGCGTTAGGTAGCGGACTATGCTGTGGTGGTGTGCGTAAAAGGCGTCGTCGCACCGGTCGACGCAAGTCGATTCGGCGCACGATAATCAAGAGAAGGAGGAGGACGACAGGGACGGGACGACGAAGACGGACCGGTGGTGGTGGTAAAAGGGCTTCGGGACTATACCTTCGTCCGTACCGAAAAAACTAATCGAAATACCCGTGCGCCCGTTGTCCGATGGAGATCTGTACGAGTACGCGAAACGATTGCGCGTACCTCATTTCAGAGGCGTGTACATGCGCGACGCACTTCCTCGCTCACCGTGGGAGAACGAAAGCGCGATCGTGAATCTGGACGACGCTACCGGACCGGGCACGCACTGGGTATGCTACAAGAAGCGTGGTGACGGAGTCACGTACTTTGATGGATTCGGCAATCTACGCCCTCCCGTCGAGCTAATACGGTACTTTGGATCGTACGTGAACGACGTTCGTTACAATTACGCGCGTAAACAACCGCCGGACACGGTCATCTGCGGACATTTATGTTTGGATTTTTTGACATCAAACGATCAGTAAACGACGAGATGTCTTCACTTACGGTCACCGTCACGGGTACGGATCCAAGCGCACTGGTTTGTGACTTTTTTCCACCGCTCGAACTGACGGACGGTGAATGGTATGCAGGACTGCTGGACTTTACCACGTACAACTCTATACCGAACGTGGAAAGCGGAAGAAACAACGTCTTTCCTGTACTAAAGGGTCCACGTGAAACGCTAGAACTCATCAAAATACCGACCGGTGCGTACGAAATCAGTGATATCGAAACGTACCTGAAGAAAGAGCTATCAGACCCGAAATTTACTCTACGCCCTAACAACAACACGTTAAAATGTGAACTTTATTGCTCATACGAGATCGATTTCGAGCGTACAGAACACGGAATCGGTACCATGTTGGGTTTTTCCAAGAACCGCAAGTTAGAAGCGTATATATTACACACGTCGGACACACCAGTAAACATTAACAAAGTGAACGTTTTGGAGATAAGGTGTAACGTCGTACAAGGTTCATACAAGGCGGGACGAAACGACCATATACTGCACTCGTTCTACCCGACTGTCGAGCCTGGATTCAAGATAGTCGAAACGCCTGCCAACGTCATTTATCTTCCGCTTAACATACTACACTTGTGTAACGTTACAGTGTCCGTACACGATCAGGACGGTGATATTGTGAATTTTCGTGACGAAGTTATCACCGCACGTATACATTTGAAACGCGCGTAGTAATCATGGGATTTTATTTCAACGATACCGCTTTACCTACAGCATCGGTGACGAAGAGCGGTGGTACACACAAGATAAAAGTGGACGACACTTTTGGACAGAGTATCAGTAGACGTACGTCGTTGACACGATTAACAACGGCTAACCGACGCTACCTGATTTCACAAGGATTCAAACTCAAGAAAAACAAGTAATATGGCGGACAGTGGTATCGTCTTATCGGTCGAACGACGACCGTTTTTTGAAGACAACATAACACATTACGAATATCATCCTCATGCACCATACGCGTCGACGTCGCGATACGGAAATAACGATGAGATACGTATACCTATCCTGCAACAGGAAGTCTTCACTTTACCGATGGAAAGTTTCCTGTACATTGAAGGCAAGTTGAGCAAGAAGACCGACAGCACCGATACTGTGAACGTGAAAATGGTCAACAACGCGATCGCATTTCTCTTCGAAGAAATCCGATACGAACTGGCCGGTGTGGAAGTGGATCGTACCAAGAGCGTTGGCATCGCATCCACTATTAAAACCATGCTATCCGTTGGTATGCATGACGTGGTTTCGATGAAAAACGCCGGTTGGGTTGCCCCCACGGCTAACGAGCTAACACCTTCCGGTAAAAACGGTGAATTCAACTTTTGCATACCATTGAGGATGCTGATGGGATTTGCTGAGGATTTCACGCACGTCATATTAAACATGAAACAGGAACTGATACTGTTGCGCACTTCCACTGACGTTAACGCACTGTTCTCGTCCACGGATACGTCAGCTAATGCCGATATAGAACTGACCAAAATCTCTTGGATGATTCCGTTCGTGTACGTGAACAACGAAGTACGGATACGGCTGTTGGACATCGTACGCAAGGATTTACCGCTTTTCTTACCGTTTCGCAGTTGGGAACTCCACGAGTACCCGGCTTTACCTTCAACTGACAGACAGACTTGGACGGTAAAAACAACGACACAACTGGAGAAACCGCGGTACGTGATACTCACGTTCCAGACCGCTAGGAAGAACGATCTGAAGAAACACGCGGACGAATTCGATCACTGCAAGGTGACCAACGCAAGACTCTTTCTGAACGACAAATACTACCCGTACGATAACCTGAACCTGGATATCGATAATGGGCGTTACGCTCTGCTGTACGACATGTATACAAGATTTCAAAAATCGTACTATCATAGAACTCAACCCAACGTACTTCTAGCACCGACCGAGTTCATAGCGAAAGCACCGCTATTCGTCTTCGATTGTAGCAGACAGGACGAGTCGCTCAAGTCGTCACCGGTCGACGTCAGATTAGAATTCGAGTCATCGACCAATTTCCCCTCTCAGACCGCGGCCTACTGCTTGATACTGCACGATTCGCTCAACGTCTACACTCCGCTGTCCAACACGGTGCGCAGACACAATTAAACTCACTCTATAATTGTTTTTTTGCTGTAAATATTATGTTGCTTTTTACAATATTATGTGTGTGTGTATTTCATGTATGTGTTTTTTTTATATTAAAAGATGTAATCAATTTTCATGTATTTTATTTTCTTAATACCTGTAACCTCCCTCTTTCCGAACGGTAGGAGAGGGAAACGTCTCCCCTCCTATTCTTCGCTCAGTGTTTCATCAGCGCGAGTCGTGAGAGGACGTGCACGATGCTTTCGTACGATCACAAGGATGACGATAACGATCGCAACGAAAACCGCTATTTCAGACAGTGCGGTGAAGCGATGACGATCAAGTCCGTATCTCCGGACGACAAAGAAGTGCAGATCGCACTGATTAAAAAAATCATATCTCCTTATCCACGTTACAGAAACATTGAAGACCGTTTAAGGAGTTTTAAAGATTGGCCGATATCGTTGACGATAACGCCTAAAGAACTAGCCGAAGCGGGTTTCTTTTACAACGGATGCAACGATAGAGTGATATGTTTTTGCTGTGGAGGCGGTTTAAACAAATGGGAGCGAGGAGAAAACGCTTGGACGGAACACGCACGTCATTTCCCCGTGTGCTCTTACGTAATGTTAGTGAAAGATAAAAAATTCATCCTAAAGGCATTGGGTATCATTACCGAACCGGAAGCAGCAGCAGGAGCAGCAGCAACAGCAGTGGCAGCAGAGAACGGACAAAGCACCGACTCGATCAAAGAGAATAACAAGAAAGAACCGGATGCAGCAGCAGCAGTGGCAGCAGAGAACGGACAAAGCACCGACTCGATCAAAGAGAATAAAAAAGAAGAAGAAGGGGGTCCGGATCGGGATACGATGTGCAAAGTTTGTTACGCACACATTGTTGAAGTCGTACTTATACCCTGTCGTCATTTTGTCATATGTGTGAATTGCGCCATCACTCTAAATCAGTGTCCCGTATGTAGAGCCACATACACCGCTTATATGAGAGCGTATTTCTAGTTCGTTTTCATGCACTGAGAACGTCTAAACAACGTGCAGTCAGAAAACGAACAGCAAATTCATACTCGCGCTTACCGACTGTTAATACAAAAGCAAGAACGTTTCGTCTAATGCATGAAATAAACCAGTAAAAATAGTTTAAAAAACAATGCTGCTGCTGTGACGGAAGTGCTTATAAATAAACGATATCTCACTACTTCCTCAGTGTTTCGGAAGGACGTGTCGAGAACGAACGCATGGAGCTGTTGACTTCGTACGAGTACAGACGATGCAGTGACTTAACGAACGCAGTACTGTACCCTGTAGATCTTTTTGTATACAACGTTTTGACGCAAGAATTTGTTGCACTGATTCGTGACGTGGAGACAAGGTACAAAGTAAACGTTCCGAAAAAATTCTTTACGGACGTTTCACAACATACAACGTGTCTGTTTCGTGAGACGGACGGATCGGCAGCGTTCCTTGTAGCACCGAACACATTGTTTGTAACGAAAAAAGATGGCAGTCGACGAGCTAGCAGTCATACTTGACTTTCACTGTTTCGTGGACGATAACGGAAACGAACTCGTCAAGGAACTGGCCGTTATGGATGTCACCGCATTTACCAGCAGACATTGGATATTTGCACCACCAGTGGACACGAACGTTTCGAATCACAAACACATGAGGACGAACCGATGGTTAACGGAGCATTATCACGGACTAGAGTGGAGGGACGGGGAGACATCGTACGAACATCTTGTGCCGATATTAGTAAAATACACGTTTCCTTTTAACTATGTGTTCGTAAAAGGTTTACAGAAAAAAAGATTTCTGGAAAAGCGTATCGTGCATTACAATATTATAAATTTAGAAGATTTCGGTTGTCCTAAACTCGAACAATTACGTCCGATGCACGGAACAGCATGTTTCGCGCACCGTTTATTTCCAGAAATATGTACAAATAATAGAGTGCACGCTTTACGCGAGTGGGTTATATCGGATTTTAGACTTATCAGTAGGTTTCTGGTAAATTATTAACATTTTTGTTTTTATTTAGCATCATGTCGCTTGCATAAAAATTACTGCCTTCACACCCTGTCTAGACGCATAAAAAACTAGTGCCGCCGTCTGGTCGTCTTTCCCCTTCCGCGCTCAACAGGAATCAATGACATCACTCTGTCTAGACGTATAAAAAAATAGCGGCATCTTTCGCATGCATAAAAATTACTGCCTTCATGTCAGAATAAGATTACATAACCCTGTCTAGACGCATAAAAAATTAGTGCCGTCGTCTGGTCGCCTACCCCCCTTCCGCTCTCAGCAGGAGTCGATTACAACACCTTGTCTAGACAGATAAAAAAATAATTGCCGACTGGTTGCCTCCTCCCACCCACCGAACATGACGTGTGAAAGCGGCTTCATCCTGTTTCACAGGGTTAATAATAACAGTTTACTGCTCGTTGTCTGGTTCCCCCTCCCTCACGCTGTCTGGTTTCCCCCTCCTCAACAGCCTCCCTACTTATAACGACGCAAACGAGCGTTATTTAATTCAGACCTTGACAGAGACGCAAGCGAATAGTGATTCTTCTTCATTAGAAATGGCTTCATTCGTTGCTAAGTTCGCGGACATTAGTGCTATACAATATAGGAAAATTAAAGAACTAGTAATGGGTGTAAAATATCCCATAGTGCAACTTCAAAACGTAGACAGTAAATACGGAAATGCTGTACTCGCTACTATCCAAGACTATACGGACGATAAATTGAAATATCGTGTTTATCTTCCAAGGAGATACGCAGGCGTTTGGGAAGACGATGAGTTAAAACATTTAGCACCGAACTCACTATATCTCGTTTACCGTGGAGAAAAAAACAGGGCCTACGTGGTGGACATTTTAATGTAATACTGGATGGACATCTTATGAAGTAACAAGTATATTTGTATGTCATAATGTACACATTATTAAATTTGTAATATATATAGCGCTTACATGTAATTCATTTGTTTTAATTACAATTCAATGTGTGTGTGTGTGTGTGTGTGTGTGTGTGTATGTGTGTGCATAATATGTATTTTAACTTGAATGCAATCATAAACTTGTAATATAGTGTGATTACATATATTTTTTAATTGTACAAAATTGACAATGTACAGGTGTTTACATATTATGTATTTTAACTTGTAATTAGTATGCATACATATATTTCTTAATTATACACAATTGAAAATGTACACGTGTTTACATATTATGTATTTTAACTTGTAAGTAGTGTGCATACACGTATTTCTTTTATTTTAATTATATGCAATTGTCAATTCAATTCCTTGTGTGTGTGTGTGTGTGTGTGTGTGTGTGTTTAAATATTTTAACTTATAATATATTGTGTGTGTGTGCATAATATGTATGTTAACTTGAATGCAATCATAAACTTGTAATATAGTGTGATTGCATATATTTCTTAATTGTACAAAATTGACAATGTACAGGTGTTTACATATTATGTATTTTAACTTGTAATTAGTATGCATACATGTACTTCTTAATTATACACAATTGAAAATGTACACGTGTTTACATATTATGTATTTTAACTTGTAGTGCGTGTGTGTGTGTGTGTGTTTAAATATTTTAACTTGTAATATATTGTGCTTATTGATAAAATTAAACGATATTATCTTAACATTTCATTGTATTTAATTTCAAAAAAATCCTTTGAACTAACAGTACATTTAATCATATTTTAAATAACAGTATAACACTCAATCTACAAGCTTGAACGGTCGTTGCGCACCGACCGTTATTAGATACATTCAATTAATAAAAAATCAAATTTATATTAAAATAATTGCATAATGGTAATATATTACAGAAACTAAAGAATAATTTTAAAGCAACTTACCCTGTACGAGATATTCTGTCTTTCACCGATGATGTCAAAGCAGAATCCAACGATGGTATGTACTTCAACAGATCAAATCTGTCGGCTTTTTATACATCGCTGAACCCCGCTTAAGGAAATGAAGATATGCAGTCATGAACAATAAAAAAGTTAACGACTCAGGAAGACAGATGTTCAGAGACTTGTTTGCCTAACCACGCCCGTGAACAAGGTCGACCACTACCGAATATCAGCTAACGCCCAGACGTCCTTACTACCACAATATATATTTAAATTCTTTTTTTATACAAAATAATTGTCAACTCCGAACAGACACATTACTTTTTTATACAAAATAATTGTCAACTCCGAACAGACACTTATTACATACCCCGTCACAATAATACAAATGATAATAATTTTTTTTATTTTTAAATTTAAGTTTTCAATTGTGTATCTGTAATTGCTGAAGTGTTTATTTTCAACTTTCCTTTTCCATGCATGATGCGTGTGTGTGTGTGCGTGTGCGTTCCACAATAAATCTCAGCGGAAGCCAACTGCCACTTGTCCCTATTATTCATGTGTGTTTCTTACAACAACAAACGTAGGGCCCGCTATAGCGAGCGCTAGACCAACAGGTTGGTGCGAACGTATTTTTACAATCTGTATATATTTACTTACCTATAGAAAATTACATATCAATCAGAATATCCGACACACAGACCAATCCTCGACGACGAACCGGATCACCGCGTGACCCGTTCGACGCTCGCCGGCCGCCGACGGCGGCCGGCGAACGGCGAACGGCACCGACCGGATCACGACGCAGCCTCACGAACCAGTTCGCCGTTCGCCGTTCGCCATTCGCCGTCGGCGGCGGACGGCGTCCGACAGCAGATCAACCGGACGGCGGCCGGCGAACGGCGAACGGCGAACGGCGAACCGGATCACTACACGGGCTCGCGATACAGTTCGCCACGACACACGGACACGCCGCCTTGCCAACGATACACCGCATCGACCGCAGCGACGTTCATATACAAAACCCGTACACTATAACACACGCAAGAGTCGACTACGGCGATTAACCAGCACGACGATTTTACAACATGGCCGAAAGGAAAAACTCCTTACATATACAAACCCGTACACTATAACACATGCACGAAGCGGCAACGTCGACGACGTATACACCAATCAACGCACACATAACCCCACTTTATACTCACCGCCCACAACATGACCGAAAGCCGACTACCAGATTTTTACCCCCACCATCTAGATTTTTGAATTTCCCGCCATATGACGTCACATCCGGGGTAGAACTGTCAGTTTTACCCTACTTATGACATATCATAATTTTTCAAGAGTAGTTTAAATTATTTTCCAAACTTTTGAATACGCATAGCCCTCTTCTCCATTAAAATTATTCTAGTTTTTGTAAACTAATTTCTATCGGTTCTGTGATCACTCGAGGGAAATAGTTTCTGTTATCGGTTGATAAGATGTTGTTATGTTTATTTTCATACTTATGTTCCGCCATTGCTGTTTTGTCTGAGTCTTCTTTTCTTTGTGAACGTCTTTTATTCCTGCACTCTCGTTAGCACCTACCTCCGCGTTTTGCTCAAATACACAGGACCACGACTGCATGGGACCTTGTGGAAGGATGACAGGAGTTAAATCTTGTCTTTCGCCAAAGGTAATAGTTGGCCTTTCTTCCTGATCGGTTTTAATATAGGCTATATACTGTGTTTTGTTGGACTCTAACGAAAGGCCAGGCCAGTCGCATCCAAGCGGCTGAAATGAGATTTCTCAGGCACGTGGCAGGGTATACTCTCCATGATCATAGAAGAAACACAGATATATGACAGGAACTGAATATTATGAGTATACTCGACAGGATCGCCCAGTATCGGCTAAATTGGTGGGAATATCTTTGCCGTATGGATGACTGCCGCATCCCCAAACAACTATGGAACTAAAAGCCGAGGGGTCGGAGAGGTGTGAGACGTCCGAGGAAGCGGTTGAGTGACCAGCTCTAATCTTTGCGTATTTGAGACCGGAACAAACCACCCTTGGTTTAATCCGTGATGATGATGATGATGATGATGATATTGTGTTTCCTGAAAATCAGGCTAACTCTATCAATAGGCCCAAAGTACATACGGCAAGTAAGCGTGTCGACTTCCTACTTCAGTCTGCAGGCGTTCGCGAGCGACTTCAGTTTCTGCAGCACGCTCCGTCCTGGTTTGTGTTCTATGACAGTTCGCCTGATTTATGCGTCGTTGTAACCACTACCACGAAGTATATTTTTGAACATGCCTTGTTCCGAGATCCACATTAAAATTTTCTTTTTCTTCTTTAATTTCCTTTTTAGTATAACAACGGTCCTGCGAGCTGTCACTCCACCTCTTCCTTGGCCGACCAATGCTCCTCTTGGTGTTAGGTGGGCTATCTCTGGCCTTTTTCAATAGCTTTGTGTCATCCATTTTTGATAAGTCTTCATTCCATATCCTTCTTCTTTCCGGAATCCATGAATTAATATCTGTTATATAACACGTTTCTTTTATACTATTGTTTTGCAATCTATCGTACCTTGTCTTTCCTAGTACCCTCCGTAATATTGTAATTTCTATAGTTTGTCGTTTTCTTTGAGTTGTTGCTGTATGTTTGCAAAACAACATATATTTTTCGATCCATCGCATTTATACCTCACAAAACATAAAAACTGAGACATATTTGCCACATCTGTTTATTATCAAACTGAATTGAAAACATTCGCTTGAACTCACCTTATGAATTATCTGATCGCGAACACGGCACCCATGTCATAGATTCGCCTTGATACAGCGTCGTTAGAAAGCGGAATCCTTTTTAATTTTGTTGCTTCTCCGCGCCTATTAAAACACTGACCATATCAATAGCAGCACGCATTATGAGGTTTTCTGGCTTGGTCTCTGATGCATATTACTGGACGTATTGTGCTTTTGTAAACCCTAGTTTTTGCTTCTTGTTTCTGTGGTATTTGTTATTCCATATAAGGTTATTTCATGCATCCAGCAATTATTCTTGCTTTTTTCAATTGATGTTCTATTACTTCATCTGCCCTATTGTTACTTGAAAGGTATATTGGTTGAGCAGCATATTGGATACCACTGCCGGTCCCAAGCCCGGATAAAGAAGGAAGGTTGGTGGACAAGGTTAGCCACCTACGGCTCAAAGAAGCAACGGACAGCCTTTCAATTGGACGGATAATAAATTCATTTCTAGAAAATTTTATTTAACCAAGTGTTTATCTTTTTTTTCTTCCATCATGGAGTCGATTTAGATAACTGTTCCGATTTCAGAAACCTTAAACACATTACCAAATTAAATTATTATTTATAGATATTTTAGGTTGAATCAAAAGTCCATATTCTAGACCATTCTAGCTTGAATATTTTAGATCATCGTTCTCTGGGTCTTGCTACGTAATGACTACCCTGTGGAGTTTAAAAATATTAGGCCATGTTATAGAGTCCTGTCTCATGAGAAAAACACGTGCTCTCCAGTTAGTCTTATGTTCGTCAGCTTTATCAACAATGGGGACACTTTAAGCTTACTCCGTATGTCCTCATTGCAAAGCATACTTCTAAATCCTCAACACTATATGAAAACTTGATCATTTATTATTCATTCTATAGTAGTTTGGTATAATATATATTTATAATCAAATTATATTTTGATTCTGAAATTGAATCATTCCGATTATTGTTAATTCATTTATAACATCTAAATATACTGAATCTATCAATGAAACGTACATCAGAATAATTAAAATAATATCACTAACTTACAGAAGAAATATAATTTGATAATATTAGTCAAACACACTGCAACAAACTTGGAGTTACTTATAAACACACACACACACACACACACACACACACACACACACACACACACACACACACACACACACACACACACACACACACACACACACACACACACACACACACACACACACACACACACACACACACACACACACACACACACACACACACACACACACACAATATTTTAGATATTATGAGTTTGTGAGTCTAATAATAACAACAAAACTTTACATAATTTATATTGAAAAGATAAAAGGCATACGCAACACTCACAAAACACAAGCACAATGCGCACGAATGCTTGCACGCCAATAAGTTCAACAAAACACTGAGACAGAGACGCAACGGGCCCAACCCTTTTTTTTTTTTAGTAAAAGCGAAAGTCGCATTTACACTTGTTCTGTAAAGGCAAAACTCCATCAGTTAAATTCAAATTAAAATCCATTACAGCCATCTTGTAAATAAAATTAACAATGACGAATTTACCTCTCATTTTTAGCTGTCACTTCACATCAGGCGTCTTTGTTACCTCTTAAACATTGGGGTATATATGTTAATAATAATATTTTTCACATCAAATTATTCAAGAACATACTTGCAAGGCGTCTCATGCGTTTTATTTATTAGTTATAAGAACTAGTTATGTTATAGAAAATAGAAATTATATTTACAATATGCTTACGAAATCTATTTAGACGTGTACCCAAAAATAAATAATCTACTCATTACTATCGAGTTGTTGTCCAAACGTTTTTCCGTTGCCATGGTAACTACACTTCAAGTTACAACTGTTTCACTAGCAAAATCGATGTCACCAGTTTTATGAAAATTATACCAAATACGCCAGTGGTATACATTGCAATATTTGCTGAAGACTTTCAAATAAATTTTATAAAACGACGGTTTCGCCATTAAACACAATATGGCAGCATTAGACATGCCGCTGTCAGTATGAGGTACACTGCTTGGATTTTATTCCGTTCACAGCCAGAAAATGATTATCAACTACATTATCAAAACGTATTGTGTTTTGACTACGGTTATAATGTTTGTTGTGACAGGCCTGACGATGGTGTTGCGGTTACAAACTTTTGAGTACAAATTTGTCAGTACAATGCATTTATTTCTGGACATCATAGTGACCGTAATGTTGACGTGGCACTGTATACTCTATGTTATTTGTGCAAACGATATGAGAGACTTTTGGGACACAATCGATTGTACTGATCGATACCTCAAACTCGTTGGTGCTCAGGTATCTTATAAAAAGAATCGAGCTGTACGTACAATCTACACAGCAGTGATGGTATGTTTTGTTTCCGCATGGACGGTTGTCATTTTAGGATATCAGAGCGAAATAAACTTTAAGCGCCGCTTTGGCAATCGAATATTGCTTGAAATTACACTAAGGAGTGTAAGGTTTTATTCTGTGGTAGTCTTGTTAGCTCAGTGCACGTTTTTGCTTTACGAGGTGAAACAAAGGGTGGGACTTTTTCTCCGCGCGGTTGAGAACATTGACAATTGTGGTGAAAGACAGTTGGCGTGGATTGATTCTGTGAACGTACCAGGTTCCGGTTCGAAGAGGGGATCGAACGCAGTACGTGAAACGGAAAACTATTTAAGGAATTTAGACAAGATATTTCGTTGCGTCCTCGACGCTTATTCTAGATTTAAGAAAATCTACGTTGATTTTATCCGCTTTCATTTTTTGATGTCCGCTTTTTCGGTGCCTTTAAATTTGCATTTGTCTACAATTTTAGGATTCACTATATTGAATTGGTCATTCCATAATTTTTATTTACTGTTAAACGTTATGCCTATGTTTCTGGGCGAATGCTTGAAATCCGATTTTTACAGAATTCACACTTTGTTAAAGAGCTTCTGTTGGGAAAACAAAATTAACGCCTCACGCTCCACCAACAAAATCTCCCAACAATGGCTCCGTCGTTGCGCTGTAACTGTGGCTAACATTGACTGCGGATATTTTACAGTAGACTCTACACTTGTATGGTTATTATGTGATTTCTGTTTTTTGTTCATCTTTTCTTTGTAATTGTAATTATCAATTTTCCAATCCATCTTAAAGTGGTCACTTTTTAGGTTCTTCAAGTTTCGGATACTTAATCTACGGGGGTCAACCAATAAATAAGTTTCCCTGCCGTAAATATTACGAAGTGGTGAGATAATTTTACCGTCAGGGAGGCGATATGTACTGGACTGTTGTGTTAACACTTCAGCATCATTACACATGTCCGGAAGGGAGCTTCTCAGTTCCACCTGCATGCTCATGTGATTGACAATAAATTAACGTTGCGCGTGATTGAAATCGTCTACTTTTGAGACTGTTGAAACTTTCTGTGTAATGATGGATAGTCTTAAACGCTAGAGAATACTACCCAACACGTCTAAAGCTTAGAACACGAACTGAAACAGTTGTCCAACACGTCTAAATTAAACAAAAACTATCTAACATGTAGTCCAAAACAGTCTTTTGTCTGCTGAGAGATGTTTGTCCTATTGATGCCCGGTAGACACAAGAACTTGTAAACTGTTTTGGCTCGGATCCACTCTGTTCTCTTGACTTCGCACACAAAGACCTCTAAAATTTCTTTCAAAGTTCTTTTAGAAGAAAAAAAAATTGATAATTGTTTAAAGATTGTATGCAAAGTGATGAATTTGTGACTGCAAAAATAAGACTTACTTTTCTGTAAGGCGGCTGGAATTACTTTTCAAAAAGTGTTTAAATAAGAATATGGAGAAGTAGAGAAGTAGATAAGTATGCATGAAAGTAGTGTACACACAATTTATTGTAAATAAACACTTCTACATTTTTTAAAATTATCTGCATCTATTTTTTACAAGAGTATTTTGTGTCCTTAAAGGTAACAGCCAGAAGGTAAGGGCGTTTATCTCAAGGCTGGTTTACTAAACTGTGTACTCACTGTAGGGCTAGATAATTTGACACCACGTGTTTTGAGTTACGAGATATATAAATTTTAATCCATGATTAGGATTTACCATATTTTATTGTATTAAATTTTAAATTATGAGTTTATGTTGGTTTTTACTATTCTGTATAATAAAACAACTTTTTAGTGTATCCGTACATGGATAGAATGTTATTTTCCTTGAATACATGTTTTTACTGATATTCGCGTATATAGGTTTCACTATTTTATTGTCACACATATTTTTATAATAGTTTATGTCATTAGGATGTTAGTAATACGTTAAATCTAACTTAATTTAACTTACTGATAATAAGTGTTCAACCATTCGCACTTTAGTAAAAGATAACTACGTTTCTTAATGTAATAAATCAGGTTTCTTTTATTACACATTCGATGAAATGTTTCTCGCGTTGCACTATATTGTAACGACGGTCTCACGGATCGTCGTATGGTGCAGTGGAAACCAAATACAGACACCAACTAAATCACTAGTTACCAGCTTTAATTAGTCACAAATAACAATTTGACATCAACAAGGTAGTGACAAATTTGACATCAACAATTTAAAGTTAAATTTGTCCACACTCAAAAATAATATCTACTATTAGAGTTCCAAACTAATTATAACACAGTAATCAATTTTCCATTAATCCGCAACAATCACTTGATCCGCACTCTATACAATATCTCCAGGTGTAACTAACTTCTAAGACGGCCGCTGTTGCTTATGTAGGTCCCGCAGAGGTTCCAGAATAACTTTCCATTTCTTTGGCGGCGTTCCGGCACAATCTGTGTAGTTACAAGTGCTCGAACAGTCTGGAGGCTACTTTAGTGTACGCCCTTAACAGAGGCATTGCACCTGCTCGGCTAGCCGAGAAACGTGCAGAATAACGCTCTCGAAAAATCGAAAACGTCACGCAATTGTCGTAGCAATGTTTTATATTTTAGAGCTAATGTCATGCCAAAATCATTTGTAATAAATAAAATATATTTATTTGGGCAGTGTCACAAATATAAGTCTAGTAAGTTGTCATAATAGTGGGCTTTAACAACAGCAGGCTTTGAAAGTTGAACAGGCTACATTGCTACAAAGGTAAATCGCTTTAATGGGATCGCATGCATAAAACGATTTACCACCCCTATGATAGTTGAAGACGTTCAAAAGAGGATAAGGTAGATTAGAAAAAATGTTATAAGGGGGGCGAGACTGAAGAGGATTGAAAGAAAAAACAAAGAGAGGAAGTGGGTGAGAGAGAGAGAGAGAATGGCTGTTGGGGAGAGAGGGGAGAGAGAGAGAGAGAGAGAGAGAGAATAAGAACGAGCAGTACAGGTAATTAGTTGAGTATGCAAATTACACAGCACAGCTTAGAGAGATCAACTGCGCCCCAGGGATGCAGTTGAAATAAGGAAATTGTCGCCTCCCGCGTCAGGTAACGAGCGTTGAATCTCTTGCAGCAATTGGAACAGCATTAGGTATTCCACTGCTGTAAGTATCCGTTACTGTAACACCTACTATGTGACTATCCATGTGATAAGGTTCCAGTCAGTGCTAATATGCAGTATGCTACTCTCTTGTATAATCACAGGGCTTGCCAACACTTCCGCTGTAAATAATCTTCTATTTTGATATTTTGTCTAACAAATATTACATGAATGATAAAAAAATACAGGATGATTCAAAATTGCAAGGCAAATTCTCGGGAACTGATTCTATAGCTAAAAATAAAGAAGTTCATATAAAAATAGGGATGAAAACGGTTCGTTAGCGACCTACGACTCGCGAAATATTTCGCCCTGATTTCTGCTCCTACGGTAAAATAAAACTATACTGAAATCCTTGGGGTGTAAAGTAAAGGACAACACTTTTCATGGCGCATTTTTGTTTCTTCTTTTTTAATTAAAGTCAAGTTCCTCAAATTTGGATTTATTTTTAATAAATTTGATACACATTGATTTTCTCATAATTAAATTCTCTAGAAATTTAGTTAAAAATGTATGTGTTTATTGGTAAATTAACGAAGTTATTTTATCCGAATTCAAAAAGTGAGTTTTTTGACTCCATTTTACTTTTGTTTTACACAGTTTACCTTTGAAACTAATTGAGACGGAGTTCTGGAACCTATTTTATTAAATTCTTCAAATTAAAACAAACATTAAATAAATACCAAATTTACCCTTTACTTTATACCCCAAGAATTTCAGTATGGCTTTAATTTACTGTGGGAACAGAAATCAGGGCGAAATGTTTCGCGAGGCGTAACTCGCTAACGAGCCATTTTCGGGCTTATGTTTATATGAACTTTTTTAATATTTAGCTATAGAATCATCTCCCGAGAGATTGCCGAGCAATTGTGAATCACTCTGTATATTATAATGTGCGCGCACGTATGTGATTCTGCTTTATAAGCAACATCTCGGTTTGTATGAGCCATTTTAACCTTACATGTCAGTGATATACTTCTAGTATTTTCCATCGCTTCTTGTTTCTCCTTTCATACGGTACATCCGTTCGCAGACTTTTCTTGACCGTCTGTTATTCATCCTTTGAAGACTACCATACCATATAAGTTGTTCGTCTTGTTACTTGAATTAGCAGTCTCTGTAATTCCAACTTTGTCGTATTTACTTGCTAAACTGGTACTTGTCATGTTCCGGACGAGGCCTTTCAATGTTTCCACCACCATTTTCAAGACCTAAACCACGACAAAAAATATCCCGCAGAAACTAGTATATATACCCGTGAATCCGCCTTCACGGCAGGTCAATAAGTAAACAAGTCTACCCTATTGGCTCAACTCTGTTAAGCCACACCCAGATTTGTCTACTTACCTAAAACTCTGACAGAGTACACATATCTGGGCCTTACAAAATATGATAAAATATTTCTTAATTACTAAATTATATTTGTGTATTAATTAGTATATTACTATCCTTCTGTTTTACCTTTACAATTTCTAACACTTCATATAGCCTCCTTTTATCTAAATTATTTTTCACTTTAATATTTCTACATTTTCAAGAGGGTTGGTGAATTTATGCCCTGTTTCCATGAAATGCCTAGCGTATAGTGAATTAGTAGTCTTGTCTTCTTCTCCCCTTGCGTGTTCTCTCAACCCAAACTTAAATTTATGTCCAGTTTTGCGTTAACATCAAATTTGAGGTTAGGTTCAGAGAACACGCAAGGGGAGAAGGAGACAGGACCGCTAATTCACTATACGCTAAGCATTTCATGGAAACAGGGCATAAATTCACCAACCCTCTTGAAAATGTAGAAATATTAAGAGTGGAAAGCAATTTAAATAAGAGGAGGTTATATGAAGAGTTAGAAATTTTAAAGGTAAAAAAGAAGAACAGTAATATACTAATGCATATACAAACAGAATTTAGTAATGAAGAAATATTTTATCATATTTTGAAAGGCTGAGGTCTGTGAATTCAGTCAGATTGTTAGGTAAGTAGACAAAGCTGGGTGTGGCTTAATAAGGTAATAGAGCGAGAGACGAAGCTTGGTTGTAAGTAGCAGGGGGGTGGCTTAACGGACTTGAGCCAATAGGGTGGTGACAAGTAGACTCGTTTACAAATTGACCTGCCGTGAGGGCGGATTCACGGGTATGTATTCGTGTTCCAGCGGGATATTTTTTGTGGTGGTTTTGAACTTGCAAATGGTAGAAACACTGAAAGGCCTCGTCCGGAACATGACAAGTACCAGTTTAGCAAGTAAATACGACAAAGTTGGACCCATATAAGTTGTTTTTGTACTACCGTGTTCAAGTCATTCCTATGATCCTGCGTCATTGTTTTTCAAACTTCAAGTTTTGCTCGGTGTCCTGTCCTTGAAATTCCAACTGTTCAGAACCCCCAATGCCTTTAAACATCTAATTTTTAGTTGTTTAGCTCTAACGTTTTCAGTCAAAGCAGTCTGAACAATAAGTTAATATATAGTGGTTTTAATTTGTCTATAAAGTTATTGTTCCATGTCACAGTATTCAGCTTTCAGTTTAACTTTCAACACTCACAAACAGATATACGGTAAACAAATGCTCCGATTAGAAATATCCATCAGCCCGTTGCATCCCGCATCTTTATCGGTCGGCCTGTGTTTCTCCATTGTTTGTTCTATCAGCGTTGGACATAGATTGTTTGACAAAAATGAATTTATATCCACTGACGTATCTCCCACTTTTCGGTCCACATTTACCCAAAACAAGTGTCGGGTATCGTTCGGCCGAAGATCTGCCGCTACTGTTTGTTTTGTTTTGTACAACCTGTCGTTTTTTGCGGCCTGAAGAAGATACCCAAGGGTGGGATACGAAACGTTGCCGACGAGGCCGAGAAGTCATAGTAACCGACCACGGCCTGACATTTAGTAATAATTTTAGAAATATTGACACCGGCCGTGTAAGGTTTGAAAAAAATTATACATTTTTATGTACAATCTTAGAATAAAGTTGACAATAAACAAGAACCAACTACAGATGCCTTTGCTATACTTTCTAAACATCTGACATCTGCAGTAACAAAAGCTCATTTTTTAGAGGACATAGCAAGTAGAACAGGCTTAAGAATTTCTGCAGAAAAAAAAACAAATTTCTCACGAACATCAAAAATGCGCCAAAATTCCTGCGAACAGATATTGGTCAAAAAAGAGAGTTCAAAAATTTAAGTATCTAGGAAAAATAATTCAAGAAAATGGTTTACAAAAATCTGCTATAGAAGAAAGGATTCATGAGATGAAAAGGGCATATGGTATAACTAAAGATATTTACAATAAAAGTGCATTATCTAAAAATGCGAAAATTAGGCATTACAGTACAGTAGTGAAGCCAGAATGCCTATATGAAAGTGAATGTCTAGCATTAAATTATAATTTAGACAAACTAGAAATATTGTAAAGATGAATTATTAGGATAATATTAGGCCCACGAAAAACTTCAGAAGGTTGGAAATTAAGAAGTAATGATGAAATATATCAAAGTATAGAAAATATAACAGAAACAATGACAAAAAGAAGAGTTTTATATTTTGGACATTTATATAGAATGGACGACAATAGGTTAACAAAGCAGATCTTCAAATATCTGTGGGAGTTATATAGAATGGACGACAATAGGTTAACAAAGCAGATCTTCAAATATCTAAGTCCAAAAGGATTTAGAAAAAATAATATACACACAGAAGTAGCAACTGAAAGAGAAGTTTTTCGGGAAAAAGTGTTAAAAATGGAACGAGTTTAGGGTAGGAGAGAGAAAAACGCAGGTTCAAAGTGAACTAAAGACAGAAAGAAGAGCCATAGTGAGAAAATGAAAGAATATTGGAGAAAAAGAAAAGAACAAAGAATAAAGAATTGAAATTGGCATGTGGTCCTTAGATGACAGAAAACAAGGACCAACTATTCCTGTCATTCGCAGATGTCACTTCACATCAGCGTCTTTGTTACCTCTGAAACATTATGGTAGAAATGTTAATAATATGTCTTTGACTTGAATCGTTGCAAGTATACAGTTGCAACGTGTAACATGTTTTATTGATTTCTTATAAAATCTAATTATATTATGGGAAATAAACGTTATATTTATGATATGTTGACGGACTCTATTTAAAGGTATACTCAGAAACAAATGGTGTATTCATTACGATCGAATTGTTGTCCAAACGTGTTTACGTTGCCATGGTAACGTCGATTTCAAGTTAAAAATATTCCACTAACCAATCCGACGTCGCAGGTTTTATCTAAATGATACCAAATATTATGCTAGTGGTACCAATCGCAAGATTTGATGAAGTATTTCTAATAAGTTTTATAAAAATGACTACCAAATATAGACGTGCTACCAATTGCAAGACTTTCCAACAAATTTTTTAAAAACAACGGCTTCATAACTAAACAGAAGGTGGCGGCAGCAGAAATGCCTCTGTCAGTGTGCAGCGTACTTCTTGGATTTTATTCCGTTCACTGCCAGCAAATGTTAATCAGATGCATTATAAAAACGTACTGTTTTCTATTTACGTTTATATTGTTTGTTACGGCGAGTCTGACATTACGGCTGCAGACTTTTGAATACAAATTTGTCAGTGCAATGTATATATTTCTGGACGTCATAATAATCGTAATGTGGTATCGTGTAGTTTTTGTTACATGTGCAAACGATATGAGAGACTTTTGGAACACAATCGATTGTAATGATCGATACCTCAAACACATTGGTGTTCAGGTATCGTACAAAAAGGATCGAGTTGTGCTTACGATCTGTACAGCTGCCATCGTGTGTTTTGTTTCCCCAATGACCGTTGTGACTGTAGGCCAACATAATGCAACCGAAATTAGACGCGTCTTTGGCAATTACTTTTTGCTTACAGTAAAATATATAGAATTTTATTCTGTGGTACTCTTGCTAGCTCGGTGCACGATTTACCTTTACACAGTGAAGCAGAGAGTGGGACTTTTTATTTGTGCGCTTGAGCAGACTGACAACTGTGGTGAAAGGTTGGCGTGGATTGATTATGCGGACGTATCACGTTCTGGTTCAGCGAGGGGATCAAACTCAGTACGTGAAATGGAAATCTATTTGAAGAATTTAGACATGATATTTCGTTGCGTCCTTGACGGTTATTCTAGTTTTAAGAAAATGTATGTTAATTATATTCGCTTTCACGTTTTGATGATTGCTTTTTCGGTGCCGTTAACGTTGCATTTTTCTACACTTTTATGAAACACTTTTTTGAATTGGTCGTTCTTTACTTTTTACTTACTGTTAAGAGTTATGCCCGTGTTTCTGGGCGAATGCTTGCAATCCGATTTTCACAGAAGTTACACTTTGTTAAAGAGCTTCTATTGGGAAAACAAAATTAATGCCTTAAGCTCTACCAACAAAATCTACCAACAATGGCTTCATGGTTGCGCTATGACTGAGGCTAAGATTGCGGATATTTTAAAGTAGTTCCTTCACTTCTATGGTTATTATGCGATTTCTGTTTTTTGTTCATTTTCTCAATATTCTTGCCGTAATTGTGTTAATTATTATTCATTTTTTTAACAATTTTATACATACTGTGGAAGTTCTTCTAGTTTCAGATGCAAACTAGAAGGATACGAGGGTCAACCAGTAGGTTTTGGAGGGAGGGGGGTGTAATGCGCTGTTGTGATAACATTTCAGTATTATTACATTAATTCGGAAACATTTTCTCAATTCCACTTGAATAGTTATGGGATTAATAATTAACGTCGTCCCCCCCGATCAGGCCCGCACAGAGGAATTCCGGGCCCCTGGGCAAACCAGATTGTGGGCCCCCCAAACGAGGCAACCGTCTGTTCTTCGAAAATGCCTGTATATATGGTTTTATGTACACAATTATATACATTATAACAACACAAATTGAGTTCATGGGTGTAATCGTAATAAGATGATGCGTTATACTAGTATTACGTTTTTTAAACATTTTTTCATTATTTATTTTTTATTAAACAAAATTCTTTCATTTCGAACAACAAAATGATACTCATTATTATTCGTTTGTATGAACCATTCGCACATGACTTAAGGCTAACAAATTATATATAACATGGTATGCATAAACGTTATCATCTAATCTTAATTAATTAAATATTTTGCTCTCGGCTTACTCATTGTGTGGTTATCTTTGCGAGTTCATATTATTTTCTGTAATTCTGAATTTACTGTTATTTTAATTTATTTAACCCATTCACTGCCATGAGCCCCAATTGGGGATTTATCGTTTAAGACAGTATAGGTTGGTAACACTGGCTTGTTGGCGCCAAACAGCTGCTTGGTGTGGTTCACTGGTTCTTCAAGGTTATGTTGATGTGCAGTTTTTGTGAGTTCTGTTTTACCTTGAAATAATATGTGGATTTTATTAAATCAGTGACAGGTATGTAGCATACTTATTTGTTTACATATTTTCTTGTTATATTACTGTACGTGTAGGGTTGTAGCAATAGTTTTATCTTATCATATCGTAAACATTTGTATGTTAGTAACCTATAAACACCGTCGGTAGGCTATGTTTTATCTGAGTTTACGAACAATGGCCTTATAAACGTCGATACCCATTTGGGGATCATGGCACATACCACGTATTTTGGCCTTTAGAACATCGATACCCATTTGGGGATCATGGCACATACCGCGTATTTTACCTAAGCAAATACTATATTGTTAATTACGATTTCAGGCATGGCTGAGCGCCAGTTTCTCTAACTCTGAATGAGATAAAGTCTATATTGGATGATCCCGACTTTTTAGAATCTATTGATACTGATTGTGATATAGACATTGTACAACTGCAACCAGACAATGTTGATGAGGTATCAGACCTAGAGGAAATAAATGAAGACGACCTTGATGATACGGCACCGCGCGATGTTCCTGGGAACATAAAACTGCGTTGTAATATAACTGAAACAACTTCTGAATATGATAATGACGTAGTTGACACTGCTGAGTTGTTTGACAAGGAGTCTAAAATTGTTTCTGAAGATAATGTTGATGAATGTAACACGGCTGAGTTAGTTGACAAGGAGTCTAAAATCGTAGAACATGTTTCAAGTGAAACACCCGCCCTCAAAAAACAAAAACTTTTCTGTTTTCAATCTAACATAACTGTCTCCACATTTTATGACTCAGGCCCATCTACTTCAAAACAACAAATCCCGCAACCAAAAATAGACATAAAATACAAAAACAAGGAAGCCGTAAACGACAAAAATTCAAGAGACAAAAATTGGTTTTGATTCTAGCACTAGTTTGTCATCAAGCACCAAAAATAAACCTAACCCTAAAAAAAGAGAAAAAAGCAGCTAAACCTAGGAAAAATAAAAAAAAAGATGAAAAGAAAGAACTTTCAGACTAGAAGAAAATAAATCCCACATTTAGCTGTTCACTGCCTTCTGATGCTACTGAAAAAGAAAAGAGAAAAAACATAGTAGAAGCCTTAAAAGATAAGAGCCCTGTAGAAGTTTTTGAAACTCTTTTTGATGATGATATATGCGAGTATATTGTGCGGCAGAATATAATTTATGCTGCCCAGAACAACCGTCATTATTACACTTTTCCAAGTGACTGCCTGAAGAAATTTGTTGGGTTTCTTTTGTTTACTGGGTATCACTCTCTTCCTCAGGAACAACTATAATGGAGTGAGGACGAAGATTTTTCTATTGCCTTCGTGAGGAAATGTTTTCCAAGAAACAAGTATTTGGAAATAAAACGCAATTTGCATTTCAATGACAATTCTCAAATACCTGCCGCACCGAAGAAATCATATAAAATCCAACCACTCTTTGACATGCTAAATAAAAACTTTGTGAAGTGAAGTTTGGGGTATTTTCCACACATTTGAGCATTGATGAACAGATGGTTCGGTACTACGGGCACCACTTCTTGAAGCAGTTTATACGTGGAAAGCCCATCAGATTTGACTATAAACAATGGTTACTTTACTGTGGTGAGACTGGATACTGCTTTCACGCTGAACTCTATGAGGGTGAGAAGGTAGGAGTTCCTGGTTGTGAGTTGACTTCTGTGGGCTCATCTGTTGTTTTGACTAAACTTGCAGTAGCTGAAGACCCGGAAAAGCACGTGTTTTTCTTTGATAACTTTTTTACCAGTTTTGCCCTTATGAAATGCTTGACGGATAAGAAAGTTTGTGCTACAGGCACTGTTAGAATAAACAGAACGAACAACTTTCCAATCAAACCAGACAAGGAAATGAAAAAAGAAGACCGAGGAGAAAACGATTGTTGGTTTGATGAAAAAACTAAGCTTTTTGCAGTAACCTGGAAAGATAACAACAATGTGAAAGTACTATCTAACTATGAAGGACTGGAACCACAGGCAACAGTTACTCGATGGTCAAAATTAGGAAAAGAAAAGATCAAAGTTTCTCAGCCTAAATGCGTAGGCTACAACAAGTGGATGGGAGGAGTTGACCGTATGGGCTGGTCTATAAATAAGTATAGAGTGAAAATAAGAGGAAAAAGATGGTACTTTCCTCTCTTTACGAACCTCGTTGACATGACCCTTGTCAATTCACACATTCTCTACTGCATGGCTGGTGACAAGATCACACTTCTTGAATTCAGGAGGAGCATTGCTCGAACTTCTCTGTCCTTGGCTTCCCTTTCAGACCCACGGAACTCAGGAAGACCTGCTCTGCCAAAGCCATCAAAGAAACGAGTGTTGAGCACTGTAAGATTTGATCCCATTGGCCACTTCATTGAGAGGACAAGTGATGGAAAGCAAAGAAAATGTGGTGTCTGCAAGTCGAACGTCAGGAAACAGTGTGCAAAGTGCAATGTTGGCCTACACGTTGAGTGCTTTCAAGAATGGCACAGAAAACAATAAAAGGCCTTAAGAGACGTTTTTATCTTTCTTTTATCATATTTCACTATTATTTTATGTAAGCCTAATAAGTTTGTGAGAACTCTGTAAAATAAATAAGGCTATCGTTTTTGACCAAAATAAAAGAAATATTTTTAAATTGGTTTAACGTCCTTGCATTACTAGTAATACTTTATATAGCCACACCAAGTTATTACAATTGATTTGCTCGTTAAAACAAGTCGTCAGAAGCCATATGTTGGTGCTTTAATTAAAAAGTTAATTCTTCGTATTATTTGAATTAGCAGCCATCCTTACTATTTCTTTTATTAAGTTGCTAAACGGCTACAATTTTTTGTTCAGACAAAGCTTTTCGTCAGACGAAAAGCTTTGTCTGACAAAAAATTGTAGCAGTTTAGAAACTTAATAAAAGAAATAAAAAGTAAATGTTTTTCCCTTACGACTATGACACATTTCTTATAATTTTACATGTTTACTGGTGATTACCAGGTTTTGTTTAATATTTCTTAATTGGATTTACTTGCATTACAAGCAGTCATGATACTCTGTTATTGCTACGACAACTAACTCATTCTTATATTAACAGTTTTTTAGTTCAATGTTTCTGTTGTTTGGTTTTGTCCTCTCACTTACCATATCTATTGGGTTATTGGTTTAATCACATTACTATGTTGTCTTCGATTTTCCTTTGTCATTACTATTTTTCTTCTTCAGTTGCTTTTTCCAATTAGTTCGTGGACCGGATATAATATTTAGTACACAATTATGCATCTCTTGGGTGTTCTAGTGTTAATTAATGAGTGTATTATTTCTTATAGTTGCTTTCAAATGTACGGTGAAGATATGTACCGTTACAATATACATATAATGTAATATAACTACAAAAGGGAATTTTTATACGTCCTTTCTGATGATAAAAAACAATATTTTTATGTGCGACTCAGTTTTAGACCATCAACCCCCAATAAGCAGACTGGATGGGGGTAGCTTAAGATTTTCAAACGTCGACCCTCATTGAGTGACCACTGAATTATAAGAGAGGTGTAATTCTTCCACTCATCATCATCTTTGCATTATTAATCAGTAAAAATGAAATAAAATAATGGTAAAAATGCTGTTATCAAAGCATTCAAACACTGAAAAATCTTACACTGAACCAAACACTGAAAAAATTAATTGAGTTTAATAAAACAGATCTTGAGAACTGTTAAAATAATATAATGTAAAAGTAGTTTTAAAAATCTACAAAAAATATGGGTAAATCATTTAAAAAATTATCCGAACTTCGCGTCCCAGCCCCCCCCAGAGACCGGGCCCCTGGGCAATGCCCTCCTTTGTCCCCCCTCTGGGCGGGCCTGCCCCCGCTTGTGAGTCGTGTAATGTTGAGACTGTTCAAGAATTCTAAACACAGACTATCTGCCAAAACGGATAATTCTCAACGATAAAATATTTACTGCCCAACACGTCTAAAGCTCAAAACTGTAATTAAATTAAAAGGACTTAGCATGCTGTCGAATACACTGTTGTTTGTCCACGGAAATGTCGCTTAATGCCGTGTGGTAGATACAGAAACTTGTGAACTTATTTGGATGGGAGACTTTACACATCCACCCTCTCTCTTCACCTTGCACATAAAAACTTCTATATTTTCCTCCAAAGTTTATTTGGGAGAAAAGACATTTGATAAGGGTGTGAAGAGGTTATGTAAAGAAGTCAGTATGTGGTTATGGAAACAAGATCTACTTTTTTATGCGATGGGTTTGGGAAAACTAGAACTACTGTTTACAAGTGTCTAAACAGGAATGGGTATTATGGTCCTCAGAAATAATAGTTCAACCCGTCTATTCACGTTCGGAGAAATAACGAATTTCTGTGTCATATTTTCTCCTCTTCTGCGGTAAGCTTGCGGTTAGAAACGTTAAACTTCCTCAAATCTCTCGTAAGCATTGGAAGGCATAGTCTCAAGTATGGTGTTTGTATTAGTGCCTTCCAAACAGTTTATGCGTTTAGATGAACTACGGAGAATCAAGGTTTTAAGCTCTGAGCCTTGTGGCTTTCCAAACTGAGTCTGATTATACTTCAGTGTTTGTTTGATCAGAGGCGAACCCAGAATTTCATTTGGGAGGGGGATTTATTTTTAACCGCATATCGTTTTTGTAGTGTTTTCTCATATTATAATTAACATCGTACCGGAAAATTAAACATAATGGACAAATAATAGCTAGAATTCACTATTTTCATTAAAATCAATTAAAAACACACATCAGATAGGCTTTCAGTTTGTCTTGGAATTCTAATAATACCTTTCTGTGGAATATAAATACTTTAAAGAAAACGTTAAAATTAAGAAAGTTAGGGTTAATAGCATGTACGTATATAAATGCTGTAGATATAAATGTATATAAGAGGGCTGTAGATATAAATTTTACGGCATTTAAAATAATGTTAAATCGTTTTGTTAAAAACTATAATGATTGTCAGTCTTTTTTAAAAGGAAAAATAGAAAAAGAAAGGAAAATAAAAACACCGAAGAAATGAATATTACTGTCTACTTTGTTAAATTTCAAGTCGACTTCTTTTCATTTTTCACTATTTTAGCATCTGTTATATTTATTATTGAATTCAGTGGCTAGTATTGTAGATTATTTAAACTTGTCACTGACTTAAATTGTAATTTTTTTAAATTAACAAAACTTGGAAGTTAATTACATTTTAGGAACACGCAACCAGTTTAAAATTTTTTGTTCCAACAGTTTTTAATCTTTTCGGATTTCGGGGAGGGGATATATCTCCCATATCCCCCTAGGTTTACCCCTGTGTTTGATTAAAGTTTACAATCCCTGACCGGACTGTTAAGCAATCAGTCTATTAAGAAAAACAAAGAGTAGCAGAGTAGCATCTTAATAGTTTTCTACTTTGTTTAGATTTTAAAGCAGCAAAATAATAGTAAATTATCATTATACTTTTTTGTAGGATATAAGCTATAACCATTCTTATGCCCCGCATGTATGTTGGCGACACTGTGATCTTGTTACATCCTTAACAAAATTGCAGTCAGTTACAAGATCTGTGGATCTAAACCTAACTAAATTAGGTTTTGGAGTTTAGAAAATACAAATAAAAAAGAAAAAACAAGTTCTTAAAGTAAGAATAACAAATTAAAATATAAAAATAATAAAGTTTTTAATTATTTACGTTATGTAAAAATAAAGTTTTTCAATTACTCTCTCTCTATTTTTAATTTTTAACTAAAAAAACAAAGAAATTATAATTTTTATTTGTTTTATAATGACACAGTAGTTTTTCAAGGAACTGTATGTGCGTTATTTTAAGTTTTTAACATAGGAATTGGTTTTTCTGAAATAAGAATCGATTATATAAATAAGAGAAAGTAATACAAAATAAAGTTAATGCTGAAACATACATTTAATGAATTGTGTTTTATTCGCTAACAAGAATATCAAAGCCAAAAATTTACTGACTGCAAAAACATTCAAAACTGAGTTCATAGCTTTGCCACCACGAAAAACATTTTATATTTCCCAAAAGATTAACACGGATATTTAGCACTTAATGTAGCAATAAACAAGTTGTCAAAACTTTCTGTGCCAACAGTGTTTGTCATTTACGTTTTTCTCCAAAAGCTGATATATTACTTTGACAATTATTGTTGATCTTCGTCAAATTAAAGGCCGCAGATTGTGCCGATCAAATCTGTTATTTAAGACCGTGTTTGCTTTGGCCACTGGGTGTGACAGTTTGGTTAGATTGCTTGTATAGCGTAATCACTTTGGTCTCACAAACCCAATCCTCTTTGGATAAACGTAGACAAACACAAATCTCTTTGTGTCTGTTATTAATTAATTGTACCACCAGTTAATTAATGTTATCTTACCAGTTAACAGCTCTTAGGTTAAGTAGATCAAAAACTAATTTACCAGCGTATTTAAATTTCGGTGTTGTTATTAGTTAGTAATATTATTTTTACTAATTCAATTATTTATTACTGAAATATAAAAACAATTTATATATTATTAAAATATATATGGCACATACGCCAAAAGTGAGGAATTCAGTGTCAAGTGAACAGATTCAAGTGTAAAAGGATGGTCTTTGCATTTGGGGTAAGAGAAGGTTTGCTATAAAGAATTAATATTCAAATAAGAGTGATAGGATAATTAAATATGACGAGTGTATAATACTGTTTATATTGTAAACAAGGTATAATACTATACAACGTAATACTATAATTAATGATAATGTGATGTAACGGTATTTATAATATAGGCCTACACACAATTATTGCTTTCTAATGGTACCCATAATCTCAGTATTCTATTGTAGTGTATTGATTGTTCATAACGTAAAGATACCACAAAAAGTAAGAAAACAGCATAAGCAGAAGCACAAGAGCTGGTTGCCGTTGCAGTCAGTTCGCAACTGTTCAACCGACGTGTTGATCGTCTTACCCGTTACAAATTTTGTGACTTTTTTTAATATTAAAGAGCAGTTCGTAGTTCACTATCTTGAAAAAAATGTTAAAAATATTACTTCAAGCGTATTTTTAATTAATGATAAATTCTGGGTAAAGCAAGCAAATGTATGTAGTCAGCTTAGCAGACGTTAGGAGGTTTAAAAGCTCTGAGACAAATACGCAATTAAATACTGAATATTGTTAACTAACGCCACTTGTTTATTAAGTGAAAAACAAAAATTAGGTAAAGGATGGAATATTAACTGAATTTTAAAACAAATTTAATATGAAAAGGGTGTTTACTTACATTGTTGTTTACGTTAGAATTATTGAAAGAAAGAGGGAATGGATTTGATAACACAATGCGTACCAAACCTGTGCCGAAAAACAAGCTATAAAATAGTTAAAAGTAAATGGATGGGAGAGGTTTTGAAGCGTTAGGTATAGAAATGAACGCGCGCGCGCGCGCGCGCGCGCACACACACACACACACACACACACAATGTACTAGAAATAAGTGTACAAATTTTGACACGGGTGACTGAAGCCGCCAGTAGGTTAACAGCCAGAAGGTAAGAGCGTTAACCTCAAGAGTAGAGGGAAAGTGTTGGTACTGAAACACTTTCACTTTTAATTTATTGCTGTTTCATGACGTCACTGAACGTGGTGGTATGGTGGATAATGACGTCACTTGACGTTGCTTCGAGTGGGAAATGACGTCACTGGAGGTGAGGTAGTTGGTGTCCGACTGCTGCATGTCTAAAACACTGGGTATGACGTCTTTTTTTTGCTGTTTTATGACGAAACTGGAGGCGAGGGAGTTGGTTTCCGACTGCACTGTGTGTAAAACACTTAATCTGACATCACTGGACGTTGGGGGGGGGGCAATGACGTCACTGGAGACGAGGTAGTTGGTGTCCGACTGCACTTTGTGTAAAACATTGGGTATGGAGGGGGCAGTGGGCAATGACGTCACTAGAGGCGAGGCAGTTGGTTCCGACTGCACTGTATGTGTGTAAAACACTGGACAGGTGGTGTGTGACATCACGGAGATGGTTTCCGCAAAATAAATTATGGCCCCTCTGGGATTTGAACCCGGCACCTCCGGTACCCCAAACCGGCATGCAACCACTACACCAAAGGGCCGTTGTTGTTTAACTGTAATTATTTCTGTACTTGTGCGTTACACGCAGGTTCTGTACCATCTACTTCTCATCTCTTCCTAGCGGCCTTGAGGCGAATGAGAGTCTCTACGCTTTTTTTAACGTGGTTTCCCCACTTTACAGATTCGTAAAGCAGGCCTACTCCACGTTATCTAACGCTGTACTATTGACTAGTACAGTGGTAGATAATGATCTACTTCTCATCTCTTCCTAGCGGCCTTGAGGCGAATGAGAGTCGCTACTCTTTTTTTAACGTGGTTTCCCCACTTTACAGATTCGTAAAGCAGGCCTACTCCACGATATCTAAGCTGTACTATTGACTAGTACAGTGGTAGATAATGATAAAGATACAGTATGCAATGCTAAGCGAATGTGTAAAAGCACTACATATATTTTTTTATTTATTTATTTTTTAATTTTTTTATTTAATTTTTTATCGGATAAATATGTCGTTCACACATGATGCGTATTCACATTTTCTGTACCGTAATGAGTGATTTTTACACCCACACCGGTCCTTGACGAGTTTACAGGTATATCTACCGTGCCAGTGACCCGTCTCGAACTACCAGGACTACGTTTATGAGTATTTCTACCGCGATTGTGACGTAGTCATGGTTAGCACTCACTCACTCACTACGGTACCTAATTCTACGTTTATGGGTATTTCTGCCACGACAGTAACGTAGCATTCACACCAACACCATGATGAAAATATGTTCACAACCAACTATATTTTATATCGTTGCCGCAACCATTCTGCATAAAACAAAGCTTTGCGCAATGCACAGTGTAAGGGAGGAGTGGAAACGGGTTGACAATGGGGAACAGGACATTGTATGATGGGTACAAAGGAGCTAGGAACTACAGATGCTTGTATATCGTTTAAGTCAATCACCTCACCATGGTGATACAACTGTCGTAAAAAATTTGCCTTCTCAAACCCTTTTGTATAGACAACAGAACAATCTGAAAAAATGTCTGCAACGATGCGTACCATATTCTTGTACGGTACATTACCATCGTTCCACCGTATTCTGTGATAATGTGTTTCCAAACAGTCATTGATTTTTCGAAATTTCAGGTGCAGTCGTGCACGTTCTTATGGTGGAGCGAACAACACGATAACAAAACGTCCGGTTTTTACGTCAACTGCAACGAACTCTTTGATTACATATTCATTTCTGTCACCGGGAAACGCTTCAAACTTGGCAATAACCGTCCTATTCAAGTTCATTTTTCCGAGTGACACGTGTTTGTATCGAGTACGTTAATTTTGAAATTCCCCCCTCTAATTTTCCTTCCAACACCAGTTCATCGTGAAGACGATCAAATGTTAGCTGTTGGTCATGACGACTGCTTTCCAATCGAAAAAACGAGGGGAAAAAGAAGGATGGTGGTACATAACACCCCTTGGCTACTACCTGATTAATGTACGATTTAAAGTGATCTTGATCATAAAACAAGCGAACAAGATATTTCTTTAGTACGGTTAATAAACAACCAAAACGGATCCACTCGGGTTCTGTGAAAACAAATTTTTCTTTCTTACTACCTTTAATCTGAACAAACGTTTTCTCAAAGTTATAACTGATCATCACATTCTTCTTCTTTTCACGGTTTTTACCTTCTTCGTACAATAACATACTGGATAGTGGCTGTTCACGAAAGATCAACAAGTAATTCCACTCAGAAAAGTCAAGTAATATACGTTTCTTTTTCCCCTTGTAAACAAAACACCCGGTTCATAGTTGAGTTCCTTAAACAGTCCGACGGTAACGAATTTAGAGTACGAGTTAATAGGATATGCAAGAGACAAGTAAACGTTATACTCACAATGGCTGCTGCTGATGCTGCTACCACCGTCACCTTACATCGTTGAGACAGACTGACCTTGTTGCAAGCCAGAGATCGCTAATATCTATCTTTATAAACTGGTAGAGGGGAGAACTAGTTTTTATGACAAACGATGAACAGTATTCGACAACCCTGTGTACTGTACTAGCCTATCGTGAATAATCAAAGCGTAAGCAGTGGTTTTATCCGCAAAAGTTTTACTGGATTCAAATTCTAAACGCACATCCAACGGCGGACGACTTGATTGGTTCTTCTTGTCTGGAACAATCGATGACAAACAACGGTGCTTTCGTTATAAATTTATTAGGTGACAAAAGAGGCGTTCTGTTGCGACGGTCATAGTATGACTTTTGGAAACGTGTATACATGTCGTAGAACAGTGCATAACGTTTTTTATCGATATCCTGGTTCAGGTTATCGTACGGATAGTATTTATCGTTCAGAAAGAGCCTGACATATTCGTTAAATTGCAGTGATCAAATTCCGAGACGTTTTTGGCTATATTATTCTTTCTGTCCGTCTGAAATATCAGTATTACGTACCAAGGTTTTTCAACTGTGACGATGTCTTCAAGGTCCACGAATGTCGATTTGTCGTCGGTAGAACGGGATACTCGTGCAATTCCCTGCTGCGGAACTGCATCACTAGTTCACGGTCCTCCTCGATGTGCTCCAATAGCGGTATTCGGTACTTGTTTGACACGCGCACTTAGGGCATCTTCCAGTGTACTTTGTTTAGTACGAGATTATTGTTTGCAGTTGCACCTCACACTTTTAACACCATTGCGTTCTGATAGGTAGACGTACGTAACAAAATCAATTCTTAACGTTCAGCATGATGCGTGTATAATCTTCGCTGAAACCGAGTAGCATTTTAAACGGAAGACAAAACGAAAAATCACCGGTACTCTCGTCTACTGGCAACGACTCGTCGGTTGACGCCACCCATCCTGCATTGATCAGATACTTTCTTTCGTGCTCGTTGTTCGAGAGTAACAATTTCACGGTGCTCGTGATTCCAACGTTTTTCGTACGGTCCACTTCCAAACCGCACACTTCATAACGGATCTTCTCGAACAGAAAAGCCTGTTTTTGATTAATTTCATTAATCTGACTTGATTTGATTAATTTCACATTCAACGCTGAGTCGGTAGCATTAACGTTGGTCAATGTTCCTTCAATGTACAGAAAACTCTCCGCCGGTAAAGTGAAAACATCCTGTTGTTGGATGGGTGTACGTATTTCGTCGTTGTTGCCGTATCGCGTGGAAGCATACGGTGCATGCGTACGATATTCGAACTGAACGATGCTGTTATCGAAAGCTGCTCCTCGGTCGATAGCTAAAATTTCATCCGACATTATTTTAATCGTATAATTTGAATCCAAGTGAAAGCAAGAAACGGCTGTTCTTTGATGTCAATCGCTTCAACGTTGAACACCGACTACCATGTTTCTTTCGTACACAGTCGCTTTTGACAGGTAACGTCTGTCCGAAATGCAATCCCATATTTTCAGATGCAGTTGTATCGTGATAACTTCACAGCGGTAATCGACTAAAACCCCGTCCTGATCGACGAGAGACAAAGTGATGTCAACGTTTACCGGTAAGCATATTACGTTTCTTGGCGTTTCAACTATTTTGAAACCTGGCGCCACGGTCGGATAAAACGAATGCAACGTGCGCTGGTCCTGGCCGTCCTTGTACGCACCCTGTACGATATTGGACTGTACGTGAACGGTGTTAACTTTGATTCTGTTGACGGGTACGTTCGACGCTTCCAGCTGCTGATTCTCCTTGAATCCCAACATACGTTCAGTGGTATTCGGTGTATGCCAAAAGTCGATGTGGTGGTTACAGTAAAGTTCACACTTTAATGCGTTGTTGTTTGGACGTAAACTGATTGTTCTTTTACCCAACTGTTTCTGCAGATACGTTTCGATATCACTGATTTCGTAGTTGCCGGTAGGCAACTTGATGACGGACCACTTGTCATTGGAAATGTTTACTAGAAATTCATTATTTTATCCTTCAATAACGTTTGGTATTGAATTATACGTTGTAAAATCCATTAGACCAACGTACCATTCACCGTATAATTCGAGGGGTGGGAAAAAGTTACACACGAGATTCGCAGCGTCGGTACCTGTCACGGTGACCGTTAGCGACGACATGCTGACGTTTACTGATCAGAAGACGATAGAAAATCTAAATATAAATAACCACAGATGACCGTGTTGGGAGGTTGTTCCGTTCGTAGTTGTAACTAACATCGACTCTATCGCCAAAATATCGCATCAACTCGAGAGGTGGACGTAAATTACCGAACCCGTCAAAATAGATTACTCGATTTCTACGCTTCTTGTAACATACCCAGTGGGTTCTCGGTCCGCTATCGTCGTCCAAATTCACTATGACGCTTTCGTTCTTCCAGGGCGCGGTAGCCGGTAATGGGTTGCGCATGTAGACACCTCTAAAGTACGGTATGTTTAGTTTTTTGCGTATACTCGTAATTCATCTTCGGACAACGGGCTGACAAAACATCAGATGGTGCAAAAGCGTGGTGCTTTTAAACACGTTTTCGGCGATAACACACCCCCTCTTCTTTTTATACATTGTTAAAACAGAGTTCTCCAGTCGTCAGTGATTATCATCTTATCCAGTTGCTTTATTAAATTTCTCGTCTCCGCATTGTCACATGCTTTTAACTCAGACTCTTCGCCGTTTAATGAACTGCGTATCGTATGTTCATGCAATTTATATATATATATATATACGACATTACTTTCTCTATACGCATTTGAAAGATTTTGACGACTCTATGCAACTCGCTCTTTGCATCTTGTTTGAAGTCGTACAGTTGACGTAGTCACAGCGTCCTTATCACCGTCACCGTCACCGTCATCCGTTCGTTATTTTCTTTCCGTTCGCACTGAACGCATCACCTCTTAAACTAACCGTACTATTTTTCATAAATTCCAAGTTTACTACATCTTTATCATATTGTGGCCGGTCTACTTACATTATCCTATGATGTGCAATTAACAAGTTATTGGGTTTATCCCTCTGTATCACTTTTTTGTCCACGTAATATTTGTTTGCCACGTCGTTATCCCGAGTAGGTTCTTTGACCGATATTATGTTGTGATCGCGTGCATTGATGAACGGATCACCGTCCGTTGATTTCGTGTAATACAAGCACGTGTCACTTTGTTTGTTGCGACCTTGAGATCTAAGGGAGTATCAACGTTGTGGAGTCTGTATCCCTTCATATCGATGCCGCTGTTGTCATGTTCCTCCGGTAGTAACAGACACCGGTCTTGAACGAAATGCAGTGGAACAGCATCGTACAGACTTGCAGGAGTAGCAAAATTTCGAAAATTTCGTATCCTCTTGTTTTCAACATCTATGTGCCCATCGTCCGTAATCTTGAATCCCACGCTTTCGCATAATTGTCTTTTTGTTTCTCGTCGCACGCTTACGGTGCTTTGATGTCAGGCGTTTGTGCCAACACTTCAGTTCTAAGGAAACGAGGTTGTGATGGTGTTCTCGTCTCGACAGTTGTGTTCTTATTGTTACGGCATCACGAACAATCTACGCGTTTGTCGAACGTTCCAGAGAGATCCAGAGTGTACGCGTGTGGTGTACGTGCTTGTATATGCATCTACGAGAAACCTCTCGATGCCGCCAGTCGTGCGGACTATGTCAAGGCCGCAGTTAATTACGTAGTTCATACGCACGCTACGACGCAATTAGGAATCATCTAGATTTTCGACTGGCTATAAATACCGGTACTCAAACAACGTTCAGTTTAGTATGAGGCGAATTTTTGACTGTGCCGTTCGAGAGTATTAGTGTGATATATTTACAGAGCGGTTCGAGTTATTACTGTACACTGTGTTGTTAATTACGAACCGCGAACCGTTTTACTGTAACAATTAAAGGTGTGGTTAGTGACTTGGTTGGTGTCTTGTACTTATTTTGTTTCCACTGTACCTATGATGATCGAGTAGACCGTCGTAACAGTGGTGTTAGAACTGGGATAAAACGGTTAACAGTGGAAACAGTGGACACTTTGTACAAGACGAGTGTGATTGTAATTAATCGGTAAGCATGGATCCCAGTCAGATGATGGAAACTTTACAAACACTGCTGCGGCAGACACAGGAAGAAGCAGAGAAACGACAGGATGCGAAAGCGGAAGAAGCAGAAAAACGACAGGATGAAAAACGCAGGCAGGAAGCAGAGGAACGTAAGCAGGAGGCAGAGGAACGTAAACGTAAAGCAGGTGACATCAAAGCGTTAATTCATGAACAAAAGCAGATGCAAGAACATACTACCGCAGAATTGGGTATCGTACGTGGTGACGTATGTGAATTACGAGGTGAGCTCAACAATCAGATTACCAGAATATCTTACGTAGAAGAATCCATGTCAAATAAAACAGCTAAAGTAGAACAATCTGTCTTGACTGTGGAAGAAGTTATGTCAACAAAAATATCTGCAGTAGAAAACTCAATGGCAAATATAAGAGAACAAATTAAAATTGAAGTTGAACAGTGCATGAAGATTCAACCAAAACAAATTTCTAAACAGACTGTATCAGTGATAAAGACAGAAAAAGACGCAGAAATTAATCTAATAGAGAAAGTCATTTTGCCGCAGTAGGGACAGTTCATGTCAAAGCTCCAACCTTTGACGGAAGCAGTCACTGGGCAACGTACCTCCGCCAATTTAAAGCTGCTGCATGAGCAAATAATTGGACAGAGAAAGACGAGGCTGTTTCACTCGTTCTCTCGTTAAAAGGACCCGCGGCAGAACGACTACAGAAAGTGCCACCTGACAGCCAGAACACCTATGCCGAGTTGATAAAAGCTCTGGAATTACGGTATGGTGATAAACATTTGCGAGATGTGTACTGCACACAGTTGAGAGCAAGGCGACAGCATTCCGGGGAGAGTCTTCAAGAGTTTAAAGCAAGTATCGACAGACTAATTAGACTGGCCTATCCTGAAGCGCCAGAAGATTTTCGAACGCGTTTTGCGATGCAGACATTTATTGCCGGTGTCCGAGATAACGAACTACAGCAAGTGTTACGAATGGCAAGACACCAGAACAGTGCGGACGCTCTGGTACATGCTTTTCAATTTGAGGCCGCCAAATCAGCGTCTGGTTGGAGAAGTCATAAAGTGCGCGCTAAAAGATCACGACGGCACAGACGATAAGGAAGAAGGAACAGAGACTCGACGGTCGGCGCCACAGAATAAAATAAGAAAGGATAGAAGACCGAAGTGTTATCGATGTGGGAAGCCTGGACATCTACAACGAGATTGTCGGGTTAGAATTCAGCAGCAGGGAAACGAGCAACAGTCGGTACAACGGGGCGTGTGCTGACTAACTGGAGGAACGAAGCCCCTAGACAATACGCAATTTCTACACTTCAGAAAAACAGCGGGAGCTTGGTAGTTACCGGATTTGTTCAAGAAAGGCAAACCTCGATTACAGTTGACACAGGCGCAACAGTTTCTATTGTGCGCCCCGACGTGGTGAAAGATCTCAAGCCAATCTGGTGCTCTTGCAGCTTGCGAACAGCTACTGGACGGGCTGTAAAAGTGTATGGAAAAGTGGGGATACACCTACGCCTCGGTCGACTTGAGTTTAATCATCAAGTACTTGTTGCAGACATTGTGGATGAAGCAATTCTTGGTGTGGACGTTATGAACGCATACGGATTTATAGTCGACTTCAAGAACAATGTCTTGAGAGTCGGAGGCGAAGAGGTAATGCTATCAACAATGACGACAGCAGAAAAATTGATGGACGTCATAAACCAAGTGGCCGTAACTGTCCCGCCAACTCCGAAAAGATCATCATGGTTAGAACCAATGTAAATACTAGGGGCAACTAGTGCTCTATATTCGAACCCCAGGTAGTCAGCACACCGGGCATACTAATTGCCAAAAGTTTAGTAAAACCTGACGAAACCGGAAATGCACCTATTAGAGTGGCGAATATTTTGAATCAAGCTATCACTTTACAAAGCAATACGCTCCTAGGCAAATTGACTCCTGTGGCCTGGGTAGCCGGAATAACGCAACGAAGATCCAGTTCTTCGGATACTTCCAAATTACCACAGGAACTGCAAGAATTATTGAACAGATCTTCTAACGACCTCTCAAGTGGTGAGGTAAAAGAACTCGGACAGTTTTTACACGAATTCAAAGATTGTTTTGGAGTTCGGGGACAGTCACTGGGAAGAACCTTTCTTGTGCAACATCGCATCAATACCGGGGACACAACATCGATACGCCAACCTCCTCGAAGGCTTCCATTATCAAGAGGAGATGTCTCGGTTAGTACAGGACATGTTGACAGAGGGAGTAATCGAACCTTCGTCAAGTGCTTGGTCTTTCCCTGTAGTGCTGGTAGCGAAGAAGGATGGTGGATTGCGTTTCTGCGTAGACTACCGGAGGTTAAATGACGTTACAAAGAAAGACTGCTATCCATTACCTCGCGTTGACGATACACTCGACACGTTGTCCGGATCACAGTGGTTTTCCACATTGGACCTGAAGAGTGGATATTGGCAAGTGGGTCTTCATCAAGAAGACAAGGAAAAGACCGCTTTTTCGACCCCAAGTGGCTTATTCCAATTTAACGTCATGCCATTTGGACTCTGTAATGCACCGGCAACATTTGAGAGATTGATGGACCTGATACTCCGAGGCCTGACGTGGAAAACTTGCCTTGTTTACTTAGATGATGTCATAGTGATCGGGAAGACTTTCGAATATCATTTGGAAAACCTTAAGGAAGTTCTAACTACAATTCACGGTGCACAACTGAAGCTGAGCCCGAAGAAGTGTTCTCTATTCCAGAAGGAAGTACAGAATTTGGGCCATCTAGTTTCGGCAGCGGGTGTTAGCATGCATCCTAATAAAGTAGACACGGTAAGAGACTGGCCAGTCCCGAAAAATAACCACGAAGTTCGGAGTTTCCTGGGGTTATGCTCATATTACCGACGTTTTGTGAAAGGCTTCGCTACTATTGCTAAACCACTACATGAGCTAACGGAAAATAAACGAAACTTCCAATGGTCGAGAGAGTGTGACCAAGCATTTAGAACGTTGAAGATTGGGTTATGTTCGCAGCCAATTCTCGCTTTTCCAGTGTCCGAAGGGAAGTACATCGTAGACACAGACGCAAGACGCAAGCAATACTGGTCTAGGAGCAGTTTTGTCTCAAGTGCAGAACGGTGAAGAACGACTAATAGCGTATTACAGCAAGACGCTTTCTAAACCAGAGAGAAATTATTCTGTTACAAGAAGAGAGTTGTTGGCAATTGTCAGAGCTTTGGATCACTTCCATAAATACCTCTATGGGAGAGAGTTTTCATTACGTACCGACCATGCTGCAGTTGCATGGCTCTTGAGATTTAAAAATCCGGAAGGACAGTTGGAAAAGTGGCTCGAACGTCTGCAAGAGAACAACTTCAATGTACAACATCGGCGGGGGCGCCTGCACGGTAATGCAGATGGCTTATCACGAAGACCGTGCCCGGAAAACTGCCGACATTGCCACAGAAAGGAAGAACAAAACTCAAGCGAACATGTTCAAGCCATCACTGTAGATTTCCTGGCTGACGGCTGGACAACGCAAGACTGTCGACAAGAACAGATGACTGATGAAGACATTGGACCGATCTTGACAGCAAAAGAGGAGGGTCGCCGCCCGCATTGGCAAGATATCTGCCATGGTTCCGAAATGCTGAAGTACAATGGGAATCTCTCACCTTAGAAAACGGATTGCTGAAAAGGGCTTGGGAAAGTGCAAATGGACGAGACGTGGTCATACAGTTGATAGTTCCCCGAAGTAAAGTGCAGTCTGTTTTGAAGGAGATGCATGATGAAACATCTGGAGGCCATATTGGCGTTAACAAAACCGTTGACAAAATACGGAAGCGATTCTATTGGCTTCATCTTCGCCACGACGTAGAGGAATGGGTTCGGACGTGTGAAATATGTGCTGCAAGCAAGGGCCCACAAACCAGAAGCAGGGGAAAATGAGACAGTATAACGTTGGACTACCTTTCGAGAGAATTGCCATAGACATTGCTGGACCATTCCCAGTTACTGACGATGGAAACCGGTACATCATGGTTGTAGGTATACTTTACTACTACGACTACTTTACTAAGTGGGTGGAAGTCTACGCAATTCCAAATCAGGAGGTTACCACTGTCGCGAAGCAGTTAGTTCACAACTTCTGTTGCCGTTATGGAGCCCCTATGGAAATCCATACGGATCAAGGGAGAAATTTCGAATCAGGAGTGTTTAAAGAATAATGCCGTCTACTCGGAATTCGCAAGACCAGGACAACGCCTCTGCATCCTCAGTCGGACGGGATGGTTGAGAGATTCAACAGGACACTTGAGCAGCATCTTTTGAAAGTTGTTGACGAGACCAAACAGACTGGGACCAACGTATACCACTATTCCTTATGGCGTATAGGTCATCAGTACACGACACAACCGGCATGACTCCAGCAAAATTGGTGTTTGGGCGGGAGATTCGCCTTCCTAAGGACTTGAAGTTTGGATCACCTGAGACTCAGTCCCAAGAGCCAAAGAACTGTTCCTCGCAATTAGAAAACCAACTGCAAGAAATGAATCGCTTGGTAAGAGGACGGCTGAAGATTGCCAGTGATAAAATGAAAACTCGGTATGACATTCGCAGCAATAGTGTGGGTTTCCAAGAAGGAGGTCAGGTCTGGTTGCTCAATCCAAAGCGCCGTCGTGGTCGCTCACCTAAGCTTCAGTCTAACTGGGAAGGACCCTACACTGTGAAAAAAAGAATTAACGATGTTGTTTATCGGATTCAACGTGAAGGACAGCAAAAGTTCCAGGTCGTCCACCTAGATCGCCTGGCTAAGTACAACTTTAGAGACGGTTTGCCAGTTCGGGACGAACAGGCTTAAGGAGGGGCAGTGTTACGGCATCACGAACAATCTACGTGTTTGTCGAACGTTCCAGAGAGATCCAGAGTGTACGCGTGTGGTGTACATGCTTGTATATGCATCTACGAGAAACTTCTCGATGCCGCCAGCCGTGCGAACTATGTCAAGGCCGCAGTTAATTACGTAGCTCATACGCACGCTACGACGCATTAGGAATCGTCTAGATATTCGACTGGCTATAAATACCGGTACTCAAACGACGTTCAGTTTAGTATGAGGCGAATTTTTGACTGTGCCGTTCGAGAGTATTAGTGCGATATATTTACAGAGCGGTTCGAGTTATTACTGTACACTGTGCTGTTAATTACGAACTGTTTTACTGTAACAATTAAAGGTGTGATTAGTGACTTGATTGGTGTCTTGTACTTATTTTGTTTCCACTGGACCTACGACGATCGAGTAGACCGTCGTAACAGTATCTTCATCTTCAACTTTTATTTTTTTAATTTTATCACTGGAGTCATTCAATTCTCTCGAAATCCGGGTTAACGGTTTCAGAGGTTTGTACGTTCTCGTTAACGCTTCTCCGCTCTTTCTTAGGTCATGTTTCAACGCGCGATACTTTTGTCTTATGTTGTTGCTAATTGCATCGGTTTCTTGTGTCAAGTGCTTGTCACCCATCTCGACACTGATGACTTTCTCGTACAAACTATTCTATTTATGTATAAAACGATCGAAACCCTCTCTGTATCTGCCCGGGTTTATCGGTGGGTCCTTGCTGATGACTAAGAGTCCATACCTTCCACGCTTCGGCGCACATCGCTATGAACTCTTCGTATTTCATGCCTGTGTTAACGTGATCGTTGTAAACGTGGCGTAAATTGAGATCATCTTGTCTGAACAAAACCAAGATATTGGTATTATCACGCACCAGTTGCTTCGGCACCAGACTGTACGTCTAGCAAAGGTACAAAGTGTCCACGCCGCTATGCCGTCCCATAGCAAAATATTTTCGTATGTTATTTCGTCGTTCGCATACCACATCATCGAACAACATGATTGAATTAGGTGCAATTTCGTGCGGAGGCGGTACTTCATCGTTTTCACTGTACGTGAAGTACGTCATTCCTTCGTCAGCGAGAGCATTAAAAACGTCTTCCAACATACGGTATTTCGGTTGAAACAACGATTTGGAAAACACGTACAGGTTCTGAAATCGCAGTCCGTTTGGATTAAATAACATGTTAAAGGCAACGTTTGACTTCCCGCTGCACGATCCGCCGCACACGATGCATCGAACTGTGTTCGGAAACAGTGGACTGTGTATACTATTTGCAACTTCACCGTTGTACTTACGGAGTCTACCTACGTTCCTAACATTTAACTTTATCGATTGTTGTTCGATCTTCATCTTAACCCGTTTACGTTCGGTTAAATACTGTAGTAATGTTATTATATCAGATCTTTTTTATGTATCCACGAATCCTGTTTACCGTCAAAGCCGAGCCAGCGCACTCGCACGCGATCACCTTTACGTTGTAATATTTTCTCAACGAGATACCCATAGCCAACGCAGGTTTTACTCAATTCTTGTTCGTAAAACCCGCCTTCCAAAACGTCACCGGTGTGATCTTTCAACAAGTACGTAACCGGCACGGTCGGCTGAACTCTGTGCACGGTGTATATCTCGTTCGTCCAGTTTGGTGTGCAATCTTTAGCAAATGTGATTTTGTATTTACTGATACGCACTCGATCACTTATTTTAAACTTATGTTTCTTGCTCACTTTCCGCGGTGCGGTAATTTTTCTTATTCGTTCCAATACTATTCGCTCGTTGCTCTCGTCGACTTGTCGCGGCTTCATCCCTATAGTTCTGTGCACTCTATCGTTGTATTCCATCACCAGTTCGGGTAAAAGCGACAACCACTGATAATGACCTTGCTCGCTGAACGTACGGTACATGTTCGTTTTCAACGTACGATTAAATCGCTTCTCGATGGACGCTATCTTCTCGCTATACGTTGAATAATGTTTGACGTTGAATCTATTTAGTAGGGGAAAGCGGGGTCACCTAAGGGAGAAATTCAATAAAAAATTGAAGAATTGGCTAAAAGTTAAAAACAAATGTAAAAAATTGTTGCTTCTACAGAGCACATTATTAGTTGTACACTGTAAGCGTTAAAGTTGAAAGAAGCTTTTCTTATTGGATAAAAATTAAAAAATGGGCTTCTTTGATCGGTATTCCCCCACCCGCGGGGTAATGACGATCAGTTGATTTCCTATGCAAATTAAATGGGAAAAAATAAAAACCTAAAAAAAAATTGTCAATGTAAAAGGCAAATGATATATTGATGAAAGATACATTAGAATGTTATTTATATCTACAAATGGTGCCTACTACATTCTAAGTCTAAAAATAAATTTTAAAAATTAGGTTTTTTTAGTTCATAAGCCAATGTACTATATCCTGTGTATTTTATATGGGAAATAATGCAATTTAATTATTGTGTGTATATTTTCTCCATATAGGCCTACAAAAATCTTTCCTATAATACATATTATAATAGTTTCTCATTCAAAAGACACTAATATTGACAATCTTTGACTCCGAGGGTAACTCTTAAATTAAGATACGCCATAATAAAAAAAATTTTTATTAATCAGTACAAAACTCAAAAAAAACCTAGCTACGCCACGGAAAGTATCACGAACTTATAAGGGCAACGCATTAGTATTTAATAGTACTTAACTTAGTACGGTGTTGTACAGTTGTAACTCAGTACAGTTGATCGTCATTCCCCCACTCTCCTGATCGGTGCTACCCCACCGCGTATACTACTGAGTTTTATAACCTGAGACTACAGTAAGTTAGTTTAAAACCGTAAATAACGAATTCAAATAATGCTGAAAACGTTACCAATACATCTGTACAATTAAATAATTCAAAATTTAAGTGCAAATATTATTACATTGCTTTAAAGATGTGAAGAAATAAGAAGAAATTTGTCTAAAACACACTTCTGTAGTTCACTGTAAGTACAATGACGGAACTGGTTAACGGTCGTTTTTAGTTAGTTCACTGTGCAACTGGCTAGAGTTCAGCATTCAACATATATCGCTACAGCGTACTATACTCTCGTTACCGACCTGATCGGGGCTACCCGCTGATCGGTGCTACCCCGCGTTCCCCTAAAGCTTGTACGGTACTGTTAAAGTACTTTTTCCCGTTATCCGTTTGCAGGTATTTTATTTTATTTTTTACAAATATTGGTTCGAGAGCCTGCGCTACTTCAACACCCGATTTAGTTTTTTAAGGGAATCGCATATGCATACTTGCTAAATGGGTTAATTACCGTCATTAGATATTTGTACTCCTTGTTCAACTTGGCATGCCGTATCATTTCCACCAAATCCGCTTGGTACAGATCGTGTAACCCCTTCATCTCCACCGCACATCTGGGAAAGTTCCTTCTCACCGGTCTGTGCAATTCCTTTGCAATAGTTTTTCGTACGTTTTCCATATCGCCACCCGAAACGCGAATCGCAAAAATTTGGTACGAGATATACCGTTACGTCTTCACTGAACCTCACCGACTTCACCGTCGCTACTGACAGTGTGTTGGTCCCGCAAACTAGTCTTATATCAACGTATATCGAACGCATAATTTATAACTGATTTTCTCGCTTGCTGGATTATCTCGCGTCTGGGTTGACAGAGTTTGTAATGACCGTACGCCAGTGTTGTTTCGCCGTCCTCCAAGACGTATCGTTTGTCATCGTACGGTGACAGCGATAATTTTGTAAGCTTTTGCGTATACAGGTTGTGCTTATCGCTGCAAATAGTCAGCGCCGTTGTATAAGTTTGAGAAGTGGTCTTTACACATTCCTTGTAAAGTCGATGTTTCAATTGTGTAGCTATCGTGGAACGTGGCACACTTTTCACTATAGCTATTCATGCCGTAACGAATGAATAACATTTTGCACGCAACCCGACAAATTCAAGTATTCCATTCGTTTCATCTTTAAAAGTACCCAACTTTTTCTTGTTCGTTTCACTGTAGCACGGATGTGTCTTAGGGTACTCCGACGTGTCAAAGAGTTCGAGATGTTCCTCCATGTCTTTGTACATATCGTCGGTGCGAATGTCGTATAATAGAGAGTCCGTGTCTGTCATGCATAGACGTGCACGTGACCCGTACGTATTCATCGTGAATCCGTAATGGAACCGATACATGATCAGCTTACTAATATCCAATACACTGAACCCAACGTACAAAGGTCGGTTCAGTGTAATGGACGTTTTTTTATCGTGAGACCTACCAGGTCCTTGTTATAGATGAAAAAATATTGTAATCTAGGGTTAGCCGTTAGTTTGATAAGTTTCTTCTCGTTTGCAACTAACTTAAAATCGATTCGCTTCCGTACGTTTTCCAACGATTTTCCGTACGGTGCGTTATTCATTAACTTAAAAAAGTCTTTTTCAAAGGTGTTTCTGGCTTCCTTTCATCGCTCCGTATTAAAATCGATGAAAGGTTTCAATCATACGCACTGTGTGAATGCTAACACACGGTGAATCGCTTTCAACTCCATTCCTAGTTCGAGGTAGAGTTTCAATGTTCTGTAATGAACAATGTATTTCGTCTTGTCCTCGAGGGACGTTATCAGTTTCTCTACCTTACCGTTACTGCACACAAAGTCTTTTAACAGCTTCTTGCGGTAACAGTACGGTGAAAGCATATTGTCTGTAATAGTACGCTTTTCAGGTGCTAAAGATTAGTCCGTGTGTAGGTCGTGTAGGTGATGTGGATACCGCAGACCAACTTCGAGGATGTAGCCGATGTCAACATCGTCACGTAACGCGTGCACGTTGAACGTGTCGATCTCTGTACGTTCCAACCATCGAAAACCGGACAGTGGTAAAGGCTGTGTCATAGCCGTTCCGTACTGTTTGTTACAATCGAGGTACAGTAAATAGTTGTGCGGCTTGCTAGCGTCATAATCGGGAATATACGGGTTGTTGGCCTTGGTGTACCGATTAGAAATTGTTGCTAAGCCGCCGCGGAACCCGCTTTCAATGTACAGGTGTATGTCTATGTCGCGGAGTAACTCTAACCTAACCCCTGTTATTTTCAGCATCGCGTTCCACGCTAAACCGGCGGTGGTAAAAACGTTACACGGATCCAGTTCGTAGTACTGCAAGCTCATGTTTCGAAAGTTTTCAAATACATCAGCGTCCGTACAGTACGTCCGTTTTTAAGTAAAGGTCACGATAGTCACCGAACGTTTGCATGTCGAAAGCAAACCGCTAAAGCGTGCGCGTAATCTTCTTCATCTACAGCCGACTCTGTCAACCCGTTGTAAAAATGTTCGCGGTCCGGTAACTGCCTCTCGTCAAATTTTGATTCATCCGTAACGTATTCGTAAGGGTACACACCTTTACCCAAGAGTAAATCAACATTACGCGTGTAAAATTGATTAAGTATTTTATAGTTAACTGCGGATAAGTTAGAGACGAGTTTTTCAAGTGACGCGTTCATGAACCGCAGAGAATCGAGAAACCGGAGCGGACCGAGAGATACGGAGATGTAACGTTCGCTTGTAATTTAATTAATATAATTAGCGATACACGTTATTTCATCTTCCTTGTACTTTCCGAAACCTTGCATCAAATGATGCGAGTCATAGCCACTTAAATTATGAAAAAAACCCGGAACGTGAGTCGGTATTTTGTAATTGATATTACACGCATCGTGCGCAGCGCCTAAATAGTTTCCCGTTATGTGGCAATGGTTTCAAACCGTGTCGTCCGTTAACGGCTTCTTGCACAGATGACAGTGCGTGGCGTTTCGGAAAGACCGTTCTTCGTCCGCTGTCATTCGGATCGGTTTATTAAAATTTCTATGGAGTCGTTGAACGTCGGCTAAAAGCACACAAAGGAACGTGTCCACCACGTCTTTACCGCGGTATATTACAGGTTCCTTGACGGCTTTTCCCCTCCAGCCAACTATCACATAGCAGAAACTCGCTGGTATATGATGTGCCACGTTTTTACCGGCGGTCGGAACAATAAACGATTCGAAGTCAACGTATACAGTATAAGGTACGGGGTGACAAAGTGAAAAGTTTTTAAAATACATCCACTTTTCGTTCTCCTCAGGAAGTTTTACTTTCTGTACTCCGTGCTGAGAACAGTTGCGTTCGTGTTCTTCAACTCGTTTTCGCGTCGAGTTGGTATCTGTACTGTCCGAAAATCTGTGTAGACTGTAGTTGCAGTAAAACGAAGCGTTTTCTCGTTTCGTCAACAAAGAAAGCACACGCGAAATGCTTCGTATGAGGCAGTAGTGAGCAGTGTTCGCGTTGGACAGTAGCAGTAAGTTTACGTGGTACTTTCTGCCGTGATGTGCAGTGATACGTAAAGGATATACCTCGCCTTCGTAGCCAAAAACGTTAACGGATATGTTTTCCTTTAATTTTTCAAACCGTTTTATCTTGTCGACTGCAACGGGATAAGGAATGTCCTTCATGTTTATTTATTCTTCTTACGGTAGGTAGTGGGTAACGCGATGAGGGTTACACGCGATCGGGTGTATACCGGCGAGCACAGACCACAAGAAACACTTTTCATCTTTTAAATTTTTAACATTGACAATTCCTTTGGTATTGTGTAATTTTGATGGTGTAGGCAGAAAGCTTGACCCGACAAGCGGATTATATTTCGTGATATTTATCTCAATGCTCTCGACACCGCTTTCGACCCACCCGCTTCCGTCACGCGTGAATTTTTCAACGCACTCCATTATTTTCTCGCTAGCTATCGAATACTGGTCATCTATATCGTCATACTGTGATTTGAGTTCTGTACGTGATCTAGATATTGCGGTACAATAAATACCTTCTTTGTTTATTAGCTTTTTAAAAGATACACGGACTGCCAAATAGCATTTGATATAATTATTTAATGCTACAGCTTCGTTACATATTTTATGAATAACCGTGTGTATGTAATCTGATAATACTGTTTGTATGTTTAGTGTATTGTCGAGTACTACAAATTTAATTGTAATGACACTACCTCTGATAGCGCGGTGTTCGCTGCTGCTGCTGGGCCATTGTGAATTTCTGTCAAGGACTGAGGGCGGAACCGATCATCAGTTCCCTATATAGGCAGTTTGGTGACCGAGCGATACCAGTGACGCTGTCGCTGCGCCCTTGACTGAAGCCCACTCGTTGATCGGCCTCGTGAGTAGCAGTGGTGCGGGGTGCGGGGTGTTGTTTCTCAGCAACGTAGAGGTGCGGGGTGGTGGTGAGGCTCCACGTTGTCGCAACAGCCTTGGCCTGTTCGACGGTGATGGGTGCCGCGGGGGGAGGGGCTAGGTTGTCGCTGGTACGCATTCGTAGCCGGTGTCTACGACCGGTCGTGACCAAAAGAAGGAATACCAAGCAGATGTGCGGGTGGCGGTGTGAGATGGGGGGGGGTTGGTTAACGCTTTCGTAGCCATATCTACGACCGGTCTTGACCGAAAGAGATGACACGGGGAGACAGAATAAATACGCCAGTGTTTCCCTGTGCAGCCACCAGTACTCGCAATGGAAGGAATCGTCTCTAACGCCAAAGCAGTTCCGAAATTTTTACCAAAAAGGGAATTAATGAGTCTCTCGTTTAACGTAAAATATCACGTCCTGGCGATGAAATTCGTCCATACGAAATTTGAAGAGTCTGCAGTGCTGGACCTTGTAGACGCTGAAGCCTGTCCGCAGCCGGAGGAGAAGGGATTTTACATGTACTTCCCCAAAAGGTGGAGCGATGTGTTCACCGAGGACCAGCTGCAAGCGGTGAAGCCGTGCGTGCTGTGCTGTCTCTTCGTGTAACGTCCCACACTCCGCTGCCAAACGAAAAAGTCAGCGTCCAGTTGGACATTGATTATGTGAGTATGATATTTCAGTACTTCTAATATTTACATATACAGAAGTGGTTATGTATTAATTATTTTCTCTTTTTCTTCCAGACAAAATAAACGACAACAGGACCGATCAATAATAACAATAATAATATTAATAATGTTTTTTTAAATGTTGAAGTAGATTTCTCTCCTTTCTCGAGTTTTTTTTAAATTAACTGTTTCATTTTATTCATTTTCAGAGAAAGAACAAGATGTCGCTTGGATGTAATATTGTTAAAAAATTTGAAACAGAAAAATACATGGTGTTAAGAGATTGTATTGTCAATGCGATATGATTAAATTTGATTATAATTTTAAAAATAATTATATTAAATATAAATATATTATAAATAAATAAATATATATTTTATAAATAAATATAAATATATAAATTATAAATAAATATATTGATTATAGGACAGTGAGTAGATGGATATAAATAAGAAACGAAAAAAGATTAACAAAATGAAGGTATTTATTCGTAATGAATTTTTCACACTCTTCAAAACACCAATTAGTTATTGTAACAATCATAATATTGAATATCTTCAAATAAAAGATCTGGCCCACAGTACTGACGTTTAACAACCCGCGTTCAGGTAGACTTGAATTCCTCGAATTCCACTTACGATGGCAGCCAGTGGTGCTATCGAAACGTTACTTTGTCTTTAAACCATGGACCACGGCCAAACAGCCCGGTACATACTTTTATTATAACTGAAACCGGCCGTGAATGCCTTAGAACAATATTACACCTACCTTCTTTTGTACCTTTTCTAGTAGAAGTTCCACATATTTTCTACGAAAGGCTCTACAGTAGAAATACTCTACATTTGGTTGTGGAAGGCTCTTTGGTAGATATGCCCCATATTTTCTCCGACAGAGATGACCAACACCTGCTGCGGTAGTTCCTGTCACTTTCAGTAGATAACATTCCAAAGGATATTTTGTGTTAAATTTTTCGATAAACTGTCCAGTAGGTATTGTGCCGTGGAAATGTATTGCCCCGGCGAGTTTAAAATATCGCGCCGTGACGTCATAGCAGAAGACGGCCAAGGTCGTCACTATCTAAATGCCGCGCCGGCGAACGGTAACGAGATTCAGTGCGCCCCGACCGTTTCGCGACGATGTAATAGCGTGGGAGGCTAATCAGTTTGTTGCAATCATTCGTCTTCTGCCGAATGCAACAATCCGCGTATTGTACCTTGCCCGACGCCCTGACGTCACGCCCTCCCCTTTACCAACCCTATCGCTTGCTTTGTAAAATCTCGTGAGTCTCCCATCAAACGCTGTGAGCTGAGCGGCCCGTCGCCGGACTTTCATCAAGTTTGGGAGCCTCAATAACCAAGTTCGAAACTTGGTTCAACGTTCCGGACAGAAGACACGAGAACACGAACTTCGTACAGTTTTACACGATCTTCCAGCACAGACACAGCAATGGTTCAGACAAGGTACGGAGGAACACGCGGCCGTAGCGACCAGATACAACAGGTTGCAAAAAGGATTTATCTGGATTGCGAAGTAACATTTTTACCTAATAACTTACGGTGCTAGTTGCTGCATAATCACGAAGCAAAAGCGGGACAAACTAGTTACTCGTCATAAGTGTCAGAAACAATTTTATAAACTTTTGCGATAGATAACTGTGTCAGAAATATATATATATGTTATTGCGACGAATCACAGGATCATGATATGCGGGGCAAGTTCACATATATTACACAGACAATGGACATTCATATTATATTGGTAGATGGTTAAGTTTGGTTGTTATAATTGTATTTAGTAAGGATAAGGTTTTAGTTTAGTAAAACTGTGCATTATTATTTATGATCAGAATGATCACAGTTGCACACCACTATGTAAAAATTATCCCAATTAGCGCTTTCAAGCTTCACAGCCCATCGTCAGATTGGAATAGACACAAAATAAGTGGAAACAACCCCTTCACCCCTCTCCTTATTATTTATGGTTATTCATGTACTGTGTTTGTGGAAATGTGCGCGCGTGCGTGAGTGGTAAACGTTTCCCGGGCGGTGCGTGAAGTATTTATCGTTGTGTTGACATTAACTGAACTTAGACATATGTATCGCTACAATCCCTATACCTGTCGGACTATTGTTTACGTTCATGTATATTATTAGTATGTAGGCAGTTATGCATGAGATACGTGTAGTCTGATTACCGCTATGCATGCTGTTACAAAGCAAATGCACTCTACTGCATGAAAAGTGGATTGTCACTTTATACTAACCATGTGACTTCCATCCACCAATAGAATGCTGAGTGGTGGTTGGAAATTTTCTTAAGCCTGTCGTTACACCGCGAGTTCTTCTACGCCATCTACCGCGAACGGGTCGTGCACTCCTTGTACAAGAATTCTACCGCTTGCAAGGTGCTGTAAAGACTATTCGTTGTTAGTGAAACGGGAAGACTCAGAACTGTGTGTGTAGTACATCTGCACACATTATTGTTTTAACGCATTGTGCGTAAAATTACATGCAGTTCTTCACTGCTGCTACCGCGAACGGTACATACAATCCTTGTACAAGACTCTACCGCTTGCAAGGATCTGTTAAGACTTTTCGGGGATAGTAACGCGTGTGACGCATAACAGTTGATATTATCTCGTTACACACGATATTAATATTGTAGTATTACGTGTGTAAGAAGTGAGTGTAACTGTATCACTGTGCGAGATTTTCCGCAGTGACAGTATCATTAATTGTTACGCAATAGTTCCATCAAGACGTTTCCGTGCTAGTGCAAGATTTCCTCATAGGGTGGTCTGCTGATCGCGGTAGACCTTGGTATTCGCGAGAACACTTGAAGAAGCCGGAGAGGTATAAGCTCAATATACCGTTATTAGATTAAACTCACTGTCACCTGAGATATTACTTGGTCTTAAACTCTATATAAGTTTTGCGAGTAATAAAATCCGTAGTACCGTTGTGTGTGCGAAGTGTCGGATTCATCGTGGGAATTGCAGGACATCAGCCCAGCTGTTACAGGACATCAGCCCAGCTGTTATAGGACATCAGCCCAGCTGTTATAGGACATCAGCCCACCTGTTATAGGACATCAGCCCAGCTGTTATAGGACACCAGCCCAGCTGTTATAGGACACCAGCCCAGCTGTTATAGGACATCAGCCCAGCTGTTATAGGACCAGCCCAGCTGTTACAGGACATCAACCAAGCTGTTACAGGACGCCAGCCCAGCTGTAAACGTTTCTGGGAAAACGTCTGTCATTTGTAAGCCACACCTGACGAACCAACTACACCGCAAAGACCGGCCCTTCTATTCAACAACATCATCGTGGGAGTCTTCTTATGTAACGTATCACGTCTTGTGTATGAACATTATTTAACATTTTAAAAGAAAGACTCTATATCAAACATTACATTCTGTACATTTCAAATATACCATATAAACTATAACTTGTGTTTGTACAATAAATAATCTTAAACCCTCCAATATAGACTTGTAATTTGAAATACACATACTATCATATCCTATGCGCCAATAGTTTAGTAATTTGTGTTGTCGCATAGAGATATTTTGGCGCTTAGCAACGTAGGGCTCGTAAATAGCGGTAATTTTACGCTATTATATATTTGTCTATGAATATAAAATTTGTTGGAAAAATCCGACGTAAAATTGTAATTAACGAAATAATTGTGTGTGTGTTGTTCATATGAAAATCTGAGAATATAATTTTTCATTTGTGCATATTCTCTTGTATATCATATATGAACAGATTTTATCAGTATATTGGAGGTAGATTATTAGTTGTTGTATGTTAGATAAGGTATTTACATGTTGATATTTTGAACTGCTTTTTCTGTGTGCATATAAACTGGTTACCATATGTTCTAATCTTGTTGTGATAATAATAACTTGCTTTGCGTATAAATCAATAAATTTAAATTTACTAAATTTTAAATTAAATTTTAATCATTATGGCGGATACTGCTGAAATCAAGAATGCTTTAGCGGCCTTATTAGCGATGATGAAAGCTGATAGAGAAGAAATGAAAGCCTGGCGTGAGGAAAGTAAAGCCAGGGATGAGGAGATGATAGCCATTAGGCAGAAATTTTGGGAAGAAATGGACGCTGATAGAGAGGAGAGGATGGCGAAACTACAGGAAATGTCAGTTGATACTGAAGTAGATTTAACTGTTGGGAATAGTGTACCTTGTGATAATTTTGAAGTACCAAATGTCCTTGTGGAACATACTCTCAAAGAAAGTAATATGGAAGTTAACCAAGATGTTACATCTGGAGGATTAACGGAGAACAGTAGCGTAGTAGATGAAATTGAAAGTGATTATACAGAAACAACCTTATTAGGGCCTAGTAGTTCATATCTCGGTAAAGTCGAGTATTTAGATTCTGCATCAAATTGTAGTGAAGATAACAGAAATGAAATTAGTAGTAACAACACTATTAGTCTGGAACATACTTCAGGCAAGTGCTGTGATGAGGTGATAGTTTATAGTGTAACAGATATAGCATGCGAGAACCGTGAACGTATGATAGAATCTGAAGCTATCATGGATGCGGACAGTGTATGCATAACACATAAAAATTCCGAACCAGTAGTAGAGCCTGGAACTAGTATGGATACTAACGGTGCAGGTATTTATGACACATGGCCTGATGATGAGGTACTAGATGAATCTATATCAGGTACTGAGGTGTTTACGGAGGACGGAGAGGTGAATGATACTGGTGACAATAAGGTGACAACAATTATGGTAAATAATAATGAACCGCCGCGTAATCAGTTTCATGTTCAAACACCACAAAATCAGCCGCAATCACAACAACATAAAAATACAACTCAGCAATTTAATACCAACTTATTAGCAACAGTTACTGGAAATGATTTAGTTGAAAAGCAGTTCAATCAATCAAGTATGAAAAATGTTAGTTATAAGAATAGAACTGTTATGTATGGCCTATATCCTGCCGAAATTAGGGATAATTTAATGTGTAATAATGATAATAGTAATAAACATGAAGGAAATATTAGTATTGAAAATTGCACCGACCTTATTGTCGAAGCAAAAATCAGTGGTTATGTTGACGAGATGTTGGTCGACTGCGGCACAGAAATATCGCTGTTGGACGAGCGGTTACGAAAGAGGTGTGAAAACCACTTTGTACAAATGCCGATTCTGCAGGTAAGTCACACAAGGATAAAATCAGCAACGTGTGAGTCGCAGGTAATTGAAAAACAGGCAATTAAAACAACATACGAACAGGGTACGGAAATAGATGCGACCGTGTTTGGAGTTAGAAAACTCGGACATAATACTATATTGGAAGTCGACGGATTGAATAAACCGCCAGTTGGATTTCCAAACAATACATTACGCGGTGAAGTCGTTAGTGTAGAGCACCTTATCAGACTAGGACGCTCAAAAGATAAGATAACGAATAACTCACCGACCCCCAAGGTTCAGTTAATGAGTTGCGAGATAAGGCAATTACGGCGTATATTAAACAAATTCAAATCTGTATTTCCAAGTAAACGTGTGCGTTTCAAAACTGAGAAAAATTTATACAAAAAACTCAGAAATAAATGTCAGGATATAGGGGTAAGAATGTGTAGTGATTTAAATATGTCATTTCAGGTTTAAATGTTGTATGTAAGATGACTCTGTGAATGCACAATAATCTAGTTTTGATAAGGAATGTTGTCTGTGTACTCTGTGACCCTGCATAAGATTTCGTTATCTGTGTGTCAAGATAATGTGTGTTTGTTTTGGTTTGAAGGTTACCACGTGTCTTTGATTTGATGCTTCTGTCAAAGTGACAGTTAGAAAATTGTTTGGTTATATAAAAAAAAAAAAAATTTTATTTTTTGTGAATTAACTAAAAAAAAAAATTTTTTTTTTTATGCGGGAAGAGGTTAATCCTGCGACGAATCACAGGATCATGATATGCGGGGCAAGTTCACATATATTACACAGACAATGGACATTCATATTATATTGGTAGATGGTTAAGTTTGGTTGTTATAATTGTATTTAGTAAGGATAAAGGTTTTAGTTTAGTAAAACTGTGCATTATTATTTATGGTTATTCATGTACTGTGTTTGTGGAAATGTGCGCGCGTGCGTGAGTGGTAAACGTTTCCCGGGCGGTGCGTGAAGTATTTATCGTTGTGTTGACATTAACTGAACTTAGACATATGTATCGCTACAATCCCTATACCTGTCGGACTATTGTTTACGTTCATGTATATTATTAGTATGTAGGGAGTTATGCATGAGATACGTGTAGTCTGATTACCGCTATGCATGCTGTTACAAAGTAAATGCACTCTACTGCATGAAAAGTGCATTGTCACTTTATACTAACCATGTGACTTCCATCCACCAATAGAATGCTGAGTGGTGGTTGGAAATTTTCTTAAGCCTGTCGTTACACCGCGAGTTCTTCTACGCCATCTACCGCGAACGGGTCGTGCACTCCTTGTACAAGAATTCTACCGCTTGCAAGGTGCTGTAAAGACTATTCGTTGTTAGTGAAACGGGAAGACTCAGAACTGTATGTGTAGTACATCTGCACACATTATTGTTTTAACGCATTGTGCGTAAAATTACATGCAGTTCTTCACTGCTGCTACCGCGAACGGTACATACAATCCTTGTACAAGACTCTACCGCTTGCAAGGATCTGTTAAGACTTTTCGGGGATAGTAACGCGTGTGACGCATAACAGTTGATATTATCTCGTTACACACGATATTAATATTGTAGTATTACGTGTGTAAGAAGTGAGTGTAACTGTATCACTGTGCGAGATTTTCCGCAGTGACAGTATCATTAATTGTTACGCAATAGTTCCATCAAGACGTTTCCGTGCTAGTGCAAGATTTCCTCATAGGGTGGTCTGCTGATCGCGGTAGACCTTGGTATTCGCGAGAACACTTGAAGAAGCCGGAGAGGTATAAGCTCAATATACCGTTATTAGATTAAACTCACTGTCACCTGAGATATTACTTGGTCTTAAACTCTATATAAGTTTTGCGAGTAATAAAATCCGTAGTACCGTTGTGTGTGCGAAGTGTCGGATTCATCGTGGGAATTGCAGGACATCAGCCCAGCTGTTACAGGACATCAGCCCAGCTGTTATAGGACATCAGCCCAGCTGTTATAGGACATCAGCCCACCTGTTATAGGACATCAGCCCAGCTGTTATAGGACACCAACCCAGCTGTTATAGGACATCAGCCCAGCTGTTATAGGACCAGCCCAGCTGTTACAGGACATCAGCCAAGCTGTTTCAGGACGCCAGCCCAGCTGTAAACGTTTCTGGGAAAACGTCTGTCATTTGTAAGCCACACCTGACGATTCAACAACATCATCGTGGGAGTCTTCTTATGTAACGTATCACGTCTTGTGTATGAACATTATTTAACATTTTAAAAGAAAGACTCTATATCAAACATTACATTCTGTACATTTCAAATATACCATATAAACTATAACTTGTGTTTGTACAATAAATAATCTTAAACCCTCCAATATAGACTTGTAATTTGAAATACACATACTATCATATCCTATGCGCCAATAGTTTAGTAATTTGTGTTGTCGCAATATATATATATAGATCACAGCGTGTACGCTGTACACCATTTTGTAAACTAGCATCGATTTGTGCGACACCCCCATATTTAGCATTTAACATTTTTTTATATTCAGTTTAAAAAAAAAAATTAGCTCAGTACTGACCGTTGCTGACTGGCACATAATTAAGAAAACTTAGAGGCTCTTAATGTTTTTGAAATAAACGGGTCGCATCCGACTCAGTTCACAGATTGATGCTTTCAACAATTTCTTTTATTCGCACCTCCTCCTTTTATATAATGATGTTAATTATAGAAACGCTTGAGAAATAAGTTGTAACACAGGAAAGGTGTCTTAAGCATTTTGATGTACTTAGATATTAAATTATGTTATTTGTGTGTAGTGCTACCGCAGCAGAAGTGGTAGCCGGAGCGTGGTTTTTTTGGGTTTTCCTTGATCCATGAGTTACGAGGCATTTAATTCAATTTAATGGGTTATAAGCCATAGTTATCAAGAGTAATTTTGTTGATGTTGTGTATGTTGAAATTTTGTATGGTTTGTATTGCACGGTATTGGTCGCGTGAAGTTTTGTATAGAATTTTGTATTGTATAGGATTATGTATTTTAAATGTTATATGCGTAGTTAACAATTTTGTCACGAGTAGGTCTTTGCTGTAAGTTGTCGTGAAATCAGATCGTTCAAATTATTCGCTAGTTGAACTTTGTCTGGCAGATAAGGCTGCCAGGCGAACCTGTCCGTCTTATCTGCATTCCACCGAACAGCTGCCCCTTATCGTTGCACATTGTATGTTCTGATTTTGCTATCGGTCGTAATATTGCCTTACTCAGAGACATTGATCAGCTGCGAAAGCACGATTTATTATTTGAACTAAGGGCTCGTGGTGTCGTAAAAAACGGGACGGTAGGGGAACTGCGGAAATGCCTACGTAATGTAATGCATGAAGGGAAGACCCCCGACACTAAATACCTCGAGGGGTTAGACATTTCGAACGAGTGCAGAGAATGCGACTTGATATCGGATATTTTGGATGTCGACCTTGCAAACATCGGCGAGTCCCAGTGCCGAACCGACCATCAACGGCTTACAGCCAGGTGTCGGGCTTTTGAGGGCCGGTTAAAGTAGTTAGAGTCTTGGGCGGAATCGTCGGGTGACGTAAACTCCCGGAAACATATAATCTCTATAGGCGAAAAGGCTAAAAGGGTTTTGGCGGACAGCGAGACTTGCCCCGTCGCGGAAAAGCGAGGTGAGCCCGCAAGAGTCAGCCCCGCCGGGTGGCAGTCGTTCTGACGCTGGACCGCTTATTCAATTTGAAGATAAGGCGGCCCCATTAGGGAGCGCCGTTCCCGGACTCGAGCGGAACCCTTTCGTGAGCGAAGCAAACACCTACCCTTCGCGGTTGTTTACCAGCTGTTGTTACAGCAAGTTGCCTCACCCCGCCGAAAAAATAGTCCGCGGTCTCCCTAAAGCAGACGGTTTCTGTGTGGAAACTCTGCTAGAGTTTTTAAAATAGCTATGAGACTGAAAAGGTGCTATCCGGTTTCGGAGGCCGGGTTTCTGGCGTTGCTTATGCCTTATTGTAACGGGGCTTTGGACGATCGACTTGCCAAGTACCTGGGGGCCGATGACTTTGACCGTTTTCACCAGGAAGCCCTGGAATATTTCATTCCCGATCGGTTGTTTTCGTCCTTAAAGCAGAAGCTGTTTTTAAGAGCCCAAGAGCGCGGAGAACCTTTGTCGACTTATATCTCCGAAATAAAAGAGGCGGCCCAGGTGTTGCGACTACCCGTGACTGAGAGGGAAGTAGTTGATAACATCGTTTCGGGGCTATCCGCCCAAACGAGAACCTGTCTCGTGTTCTGCAGCCGCCCGTCCACGTTTGCCGATCTGGACAAGAATTGCGTAGAGGTGGCGAATTTCCAATTCACCGATCGGACTACAGCGTATAGAGGCCCTGCTGCCCCCCCCCAGCTAACGCCGGACCGCGTGAGGACCGGAGGCGGTGTTACCATTGTAAGGAAGAAGGGCACGTGAGACGTTACTGTCCCCGTCTGAAGGCCACGAATACAAAAAACGCGTATTGAAAGACAGTACGGTCAGCAACTGTTTCTCAACCTTTTCCCCTAAGCCTGACCTGACTGGCCGTGACCGCGTTCCCTTCGGGACTGTTTTCACCCCGATTTGTTACCTGTGCAAAAAAAAGGGGCACTATATCTGGCGGTGTCGTTCGTTTGTCGGCAAGACGTCCAAAAAGAATCCCCGAAAACGTTGCCGCAAGACCAACGGAAGAATGAGCGGAATGTTGACTGAAAGAGTCACTTCGCACGACTTATATAAGGAACATCTGGGGTCCGGAAAAAACTTAGCGAGTTTGTTTAAGAACAAACTGTTTTCGCCCCAGGTGGAAGTAGTTTTTAATGATAGAACCGTGAAAGGTCTGAGTGATTCCGGGTCGGTACGTACAATTATGTCGCGTCGGCTGTTCGAGAGCATTGGAGACACCCGAAGCGTCTTGAAGTGGACTAACAGTGCCGTAGTATGCAAGAGTGCCTGCAACGGCAATCTGAAGATCAATTTGGAAGCCTTGTGCCGGGTGAAATTCGACGCGTTTACCTGGAATTTCCCTATATTGGTCGCCGACGGACTGTCTTGCGATCTCATACTCGGCGCGGATTTTATCCACCACACCCGTTTGGTGCTGGATATTCACCAGGGCGTAATATATTTTAAATTTCGCCCGAAGAATCTTATTTCTCTGTGCGACCGCCAAAACAATTCGGAAGGCTGTAGCTCTAACCTTTTAGTAAAAGAGTCCTTTGAGGTCGGGCACCTCGATTCTGAGAAGGCCGACGAAGTACTTCAGGTGTGTCGCCGTCATAAGAACGTTTTGACCGGGGAGCTGGGCCGGACGGACAGGTTGACGTACGATATAACCTTGCTGGATAACCGGCCGGTCAAGGCCTATCCCTACCAGCTCGCCCCTCCCAAAATGAAAGCCATGCGTGAGATTACGGACCAGTTGGTTAAAGAGGGCGTGATCAGGCCGAGCGTATCCTCTTATGCGAGTCCTGCGTGTTTGGTCTGCCGGCCGGATAAAAAACCCAGGTTGGTCATCGATTATCGTAAGCTAAATAAAAATATTGAAATTGAAGCGCAGCCGCTACCGAACATCCATACCTGCTTCCAGTGGTTTTCCGCCGCTAGGTATTTCAGCGTCTTGGACCTCTCTAACGCTTATTTCCAGATCCCACTCTCCGAAAAATCGATGCCCATTACGGCTTTCGTCGTTCCATACAGGTTGTATGAGTTTTGTCGGGTCCCCTTTGGGTTGAGTACTGGCGCGCAGGTGCTTACTAGGTTGTTGGACACGGTCTTGTCTGATATAAAGTACAGGTTCTTGTTCAACTATCTTGATGACATTATTATATATTCCAAATCGTGGGAGGCCCACGTCCGCCATGTGGACGAAGTGCTCACGAGGCTGGGAAAAGCCAAGCTCACGGTTAACCCCGAGAAGGTACGTTTTGGAGTCAAGCAGATAAGCTTTTTGGGACACCTTGTGTCCGAGCAGGGCGTCTGCGTGGATCCGGATCGGACCCGCGCCATTCGGAAGTTCCCGCGTCCCAAGGACACCAAGGGCGTAGCTCGTTTCATCGGGATGGTGAATTATTTCTCCAAGTTCATCCCTAAATTTTCGGAAATCGCGGCACCCTTGAACCGGTTGAGAAGAAAAGGCGAAAAGTTCCTTTGGGGAACCGAACATCAGGACGCCTTTGTGGCCTTAAAAGAAGCCGTTACCCAGCCCCCCGTCCTGCGCATGGCAGACTTTGACAAGACATTTATCCTCCAAACCGACGCAAGCTCTTGTGCCCTCGGCGCCGTGCTGTTGCAGGAGATCGAGTGGGTGCGTCAGCCTATCGCGTACGCCTCCCGCGTGCTTACTCCACAAGAAAGGAGAGCGTCGTCCGCTTACGAGTCCGAATGTTTAGCGGTTATATTTGGGGCGGAGAAGTTCCGGCAGTACTTGGAGCACCGAGAGTTCGTATTGGAGACTGATAATCAGGCGCTCTCGTGGCTGCTTTCACATCCGCGCCAGTTAGGCAAGTTAGGGCGCTGGATCGCCAGACTCACTTCCCTGAAGTTCGAGGTGCGCCACATCAGGGGCACGCAGAATCCCGTAGCCGACGCCTTGTCTCGAATGTTTAACGTGGAAGGCGATGAGGACACGCCGGCACTGTGTGCTGGCGTCCTATCCAACTTTCCTTTAAGTTTTTCCGACCTGCGTCAGCTGCAGCGCGAGGATGACGATGTAGCGAAAATAATAGAGGACGTTGAGTCAGGATCGAGCAAGGACAAATACTGTCTGTCGAAGGGGGTTTTATGTACGACATATAGAACGGGTAAGCCTCATAAGATTTACTTACCGAAGGCGGTAAGGGACATGGTCTTTAAGTATTTCCATAACTCCCTCATGGGAGGGCATTTGGGTTTTTTTAAAACGAAAAGTAAAATCTGCAACCAGTTCTTCTGGCCCGGTTGTCATAAGGATGTGAAGCGAATGGTCCAGCGTTGCGGCGTATGCCAAATGAGCAAGCCCGCCCGAAACACTAAAATAGGTTTTCTGTCATCCTCAGTGCCGAGCAGACCTATGGAAAAAATTCATATTGATTACGTCGGCAAATTGTCCCGGAGTAAAAAGGGAAATCGATTTATCCTGGTAGCTGTGGACTCGTTTTCGAAGTTTTGTTGGTTGTGTCCTGTGCGCGATTCCACTTCGGCGGCTACCGTGCAGGCGTTGAACACGTATGTTTTTCAGAATTTTGGCTTTCCTAAATACATAATCTCGGATAACGCTACCTGTTTCAGCTCTCATGTGTTTCGCAATTTTTGTTTTTCCCACGGCATTAGACACAGTACCTTATCCCCTTATCACCCTCAACCCTCGCTGGCGGAACGCTGCAATCGCAACCTAAAAGCTTCCCTTATAGCTTTCCATTCGGGGAAGCAGTCCTCTTGGGATGAGTCCCTTCCCTGGCTGCAAATAGCTTTTAACTCTGCAAAGCATGAATCCACTGGAAGAAGCCCGTTTGAGGTAATGTTTAAATTCGCTCCGTCCACTCCCCTGACCTGCGCGTGGGATATTCAGAGCCTTTTGCCCGAGGCAGCGGAAGATACTCAGGTAGTGTGGCAGTCGGTGAAGTCCCACTTAATGAAAGCTCACCGCCGTGCTACTAACGCCTACAAGAAGGATCGTCAGGCTTGTCATTTTAAAATAGGTGATTTGGTGTGGTGCAAGACCCATCCTCTTAGCTCGGGAGCGAACAAACTTACAGCTAAGATGATGCCCCGATGGTCGGGTCCCTTTCGTATTATTGATTTCCTAACTCCGGTGACCGTGAATTTGGGACACTCGGAGACCCTGTCTCACGTAAAAAAAGGTCATGTTAGTTCCCTGAAACCCGCGTTTCATGAAAATGGCTACCATGCCCCGGACGCCGCTGTGTCGGCATAGTAAAGATTTTCCCTTGCGCATTCAGAAACTAAATTGCCACATCGCCTTCACTCCCCTTGCTGGGTGAGCGACCGGAGACTGATCACCTCCTTGTCGTTCGCTTCCGGTGTCGAAGCGTTGTTGTGTACAGGCGGCGCTTCTAAGGAGACTGAAAATTGTCTCTCGAAATTGTCCTTAGTTAGCGGCAAACGCCGTATAGAGTAATTGGAATGATCCAAGTTGGTGTATGTAATGTTTAGGGTTTATCGAAGCCGATTTCATTTGATAGTGTCCTGAATTTTCCCCGCGTTCGGGAGACCTTTTGCCGAGACACTAATCCACGGGATCCTGGTTTAGGGGATACCCATTTATGAAGTGCTTGTCCGAGATACTTCCGATTAACAATTGTTTATGCCTTGTTGTTGTTGTTGTGTTTATTGTTGTCGTTTAGTATTTATTGGAGTATGTGTTGGCTTGTATTATTGTTGTTAACGTGATAGTGTTAAGTGGTTATATTTTCTCGTTGGTCACGGAGTTATTGGACGGTTCATGTCCTTATGGGAGTGTTGATTGTTAATTGATTGCGGGCGATATCTTAATTTTACGAGAAACCTTGCGTGGTCTCTTTTGGGTGCTGTTGACGAGTTAAACCTTGGACAACCGCCGTTACTGCACTCGACGGTTGCCTTTCGGGGGGGGGGGAGTTTGTTGCAATCATTCGTCTTCTGCCGAATGCAACAATCCGCGTATTGTACCTTGCCCGACGCCCTGACGTCACGCCCTCCCCTTTACCAACCCTATCGCTTGCTTTGTAAAATCTCGTGAGTCTCCCATCAAACGCTGTGAGCTGAGCGGCCCGTCGCCGGACTTTCGTCAAGTTTGGGAGCCTCAATAACCAAGTTCGAAACTTGGTTCAACGTTCCGGACAGAAGACACGAGAACACGAACTTCGTACAGTTTTACACAATCTTCCAGCACAGACATAGCAGTGGTTCAGACCAGGTACGGAGGAACATGCGGCCGTAGCGACCAGATACAACAGGTCGCAAAAAGGATTTATCTGGATGGCGAAGTAACATTTTTACCTAATAACTTACGGTGCTAGTTGCAGCATAATCACGAAGCAAAAGCGAGACAAACTAGTTACTCGTCATAAGTGTCAGAAACAATTTTATAAACTTTTGCGATAGATAACAGTGTCAGAAATATATATATAGATCACAGCGTGTACGCTGTACACCATTTTGTAAACTAGCATCGATTTATGCGACACCCCCATATTTAGCATTTAAAATTTTTTTTTATTCAGTTTTTCAAAAAAAATTAGCTCAGTACTGACCGTTGCTGACTGGCACACAATTAAGAACATTTTAGAGGCTCGTAATGTTTTTGAATTAAACGGGTCGCATCCGACTCAGCTCACAGATTGATGCTTTCAACAATTTCTTTTATTCGCACCTCCTCCTTTTATATAATGATGTTAATTATAGAAACGCTTGAGAAATAAGTTGTAACACAGGAAAGGTGTCTTAAGCATTTTGATGTACTTAGATATTAAATTATGTTATTTGTGTGTAGTGCTACCGCAGCAAGCTGATTGACAGATTGCAACTGGATAGTTTTCCGTGACCTCGTGTTTTAAAGAAAGCATGTCTTTCTCTCATTTTTTTCTCGATCCTTCCACGGAGCACTTCGAGGTCTGTAGGCGTGGCAAGCAAGGGATTCTTCTACTAATATGGATTAGTAATTTATAAAGTGTCTTAGGGTTCTCGCACAGGCCAAGAGAGGGGCGAATGAACTGATGATGACAACTACAACCGTCACATCGTCAGAGCTGTACACTGGAACACTCCCCATCGCCGTCAGGCTTAGAGATGCTCCTCAACATCAAAAGACAGCTGCATAGAAGGAAACGAGCAAGACTCCGGAACTAACCGTCAATCTCACCCCACCTTTCTTTACAGGATCTAACGGGTATTGCCGAGTCTCCAAATGCGCAGGTGGGCCGATTCCGATTATAACATCTCGACCACAACACCACACCGGTTTTCATTTCATAAAGAAAGTATACATCTGAACAGTACTTGCACATTTTGATGAATAAAAATTAGAACAAGTTCTGTGAATAGATATACGCATGTCTGTCATTTAGATTATTGACTGTGTTAAAGGACCTAACTTCTATATTGCTCAATTTATTATTATCGTTATTAGTATTGGCAATACATTAATAGAGATTGAATTGATATATATATATATATTGTAACGTACAGAATATCTCTTATTTGTTGATGTGTACCTTGTTTATAATTTAAGTTATTGAATGTGTACTTTGCTAGTATTTAAAGGATGAATATTTTGTCAGGGTAATATTTGTTGAGCGCCAATTTGCAATCAAAGGTTGCAAACAAAAATGTATTTGTAAATTAGTAAGTATTATTTTAAAATATCATAATAAAGGTTTCTTTTCCAGCTATAATTCAATCTCTTTTAATCTTTTATTTAATAGACGATTGTGATAACTAAAACTCAGCAAAGCAGACTCAAATTGGCTGCCATACTTCCTGATAGTGAGTGTTGCCAACTTAAACTAGTTAATGAAGCAAATTACCAGTCACTGATATAGTGTTTATAATATCATACACATTTTATGTATCCATTAAATAAAGAAACGAAAACTTTTATCTGTAGTTATTAAACTCAAATCCTTTATTTATTTTCTTTAAATTGTTTTAAAAACAAATATAATTCTTAACAAAGTTTGACCGCTGTAATTTAACTAAGCTCAGAGTGGCAGCAGTAACTCTTCATAACCCAGGAACAATACATTTGTTTTATTTTGTATAATTACTAAATAAAATACAAATTGTATGTTTTTACGTTAAGTCCTTTTGACTACGATATAAACGACAGATATGTTAGGAAAAGCACCAAAATACATGGGATTACAATAAATTACAAAGTGTCTTAACAAGATTATATTAATAGTTTACAATGTTCAGTGTCTAGGTTATGTTAATTTAAGTGTTTTTAAGGTATAGTTCACTTTAGATGATAGTATTATTCTATATTAATAGTTTTTTATACTGAAAATAATATTATTCAGTGATTATTTTCACCATGAAAGTTCAAAATTGTTTAATTAAAAGTGTAAACAATGTCTTTGAAAAGAGTGGCCTAGGCTTTACTGAAAATCGTTCAGTTTAGTTATTTATCAATAAATACTTCTCTTCCTGGATAGGTTGATGGTAATTCTTCATAGATTCCTTGGTTGACTTCTTTATAATAATGTTGTACTTTTTCTTCTATTTATTTCTATTTAGTAGTATTATTTAACTTTTCTTTAAGTTCACAAATATGAAATTTACTATATCTTGGATTAGTTACTCTTATTTCAAAATCAACCTTTCTCTTGTAGATCCAATAATGTACTTCTTATTTAATTTATAACATTTTAGTTGCTAAGGCCTATCTTAGCTTTTATTGGTTTGAAATGTAACATTTTTTGTTACTATGGAGCTCTCTGAGCATCAACATAAACAAACTTCTAATATTTTATCTTTTATTTTCTTTAAACTGTTATAACTTTTTGATAAGAACTTTGATCTTCACTTTATTAGTTTCTTTGATTTTCTGATAAAACAGTTATTATTTTGACACCACTTTTGACTATTCTCTATTACATATTTCTTGAGTTACCATATTACACTTTTAATTATTTGTCCCAAAATTATTTTTAATAGTTCTTCTTGTACTTTTCATTTCATTAAACTATTGGACACAATTAGTCATAATATATCTTAACCTGACATTGTTTATTTTAGTTTTAATATAAATTCTTATTCAACATCCTTTAACTATCTAAGCTTAACATGTCTAGTTTTACAAATATCTATTACTATTATTTCTTTTTGGTACTTTCCTATTAATAATAACATTTGTGTTATTAATATTATTACATATAATATTAATCAATATAGCCAAACTAATTACTAATAACTATTAGTAATAGATGACAATTCCTCTTAACTTTCTGTATACAATATAGTTTTTATAAATACAACAAAACACTATAAGTAAGTTCTAAAACATTGTCCTCCTTACTTATTATTATTAAGATTCCTTTAACTCTAATAAACATAATCATTAGAGTCTTTGTTAGCATGAATAAAATAATAAAATAAACAGTATTTAATTAACTAGTTAAGTAATTATTTCTTGAAACAAAACTATCATGTTTCTTGGTAATTTTGGTAGGAGTAATAAAGTATATTTTTGTTAACAAGATGCATGGCAGAATGTCATGTAACTATATATATATATTGTTAAAAGATGCGGTTGTACTGGTTTAGAAGTTTTAATATTGTTTAGTATTGAGTTTTAGCGAACGTTATTAATGGTCCTCGTTCGGTGTTATAAAAGCGTCTGGTAGCCTGTGTGCCTTACCTGTCCCTCCTCACTCTTATGTACTTCCCGATAGGCGCCAAATTGTTTTGCGAGAAAACAATTAAAAGTTTTTACCTGGATGGTTTTACTGTGTATTAGTGTAAATTCGAATAGTTCGCCGACTGGCCTGAACTCGAATCTCGTTTGAGTGGGGGAAACGTGTTACCAACTTGAAATAATGTTGGTTAGGTTTACTCACTGCTACACAACAAAACATACATAATATTTTTCTATAAATAATTGCTGGACAGTTGTTAATGGTACACACTTTTTTATTTGGCTCAGAACTGTTAATTCTTGTTAACTCTTGTACAAAAAATAGTAATTAATATAATAATTTTAGCCGCGGCAGTAAATAGTCGTTCACTCAGCGGATGGCTGGGTTGGCAATACAATGTTTCAATTCGCCACAAGACAGCGTTGATTATTATATACAAAATAATAATGCCAAAATAGAGTCCTTTTAAGTACGACAAAGAAGTATTAAAAACAAGATAATAAATTACAATATTTCACTGAATGATCGTGAGCATAAAAATGAAACAAGGTTTACTTTACATTCAATGTTGTGGTGTTAAAGTGTGCGACAGTGTCGTTGGTGTAATACATAGGTTATCATCAGTTATTTAGTGTTTACAAATTATGTTTGTTCATCAATCCTTGAAATTTAATACCTTCAGTGATAGTGAGAGTTCACGGTTTAGTTAGAAATTTTTGAAAGAGAATCAATTTTAAAATTTCAATTTCAGCAATACTTATCGTTAGTTGATAGGAAGTATATTGTCAGTAGTCAGCATAGGTTAGTTCGTCGATGTCTATTCTTCTTTCTTCAAATCTTGGGCTTCAGGTACGTCTGGCGTCTACTTCTTTTTAATTTCCTTAATTTCCATGCATCTTGATTATATTGAACTGGTCCTTGGTCTGGTTGATTGTAACATCCTCTCGTCATTTGGTCTGGTCCTTTTCTTCATAAAATTATGGGCACTTTTTGTTTTATATTAAAATTTTGGGCCCTTCACGGCGTGGCGTCTCTTCAGTTAAGCGTCACTACTCATTCTCTCGTTCCTAACTGAAAATAGTCAATATTCTGTTGTTGTCATGGTAACTAAAAATTTCTGATTGGTTAAAATTGGCTTAAGACCATTGTTAGGAGATTTGAATTTTTATTTAAAATGGTTACGGATCTTCTGAATGAAACTAATCTGCAGTATTCCCTTTTAAGTATTAAATATCATTACCACTGTTCGTATTTTGGTTCAAGGATTAATTTGACATCCAATACTATTGTGTTTACTTAGGTATTAACATTTTGACAGTTATGTTGATTTTGTTTAATTACACTGTTTTCTTAATTTACATGATTACTTTAATATTTCCTTCTTAACATGATTGTCTAATCGTCTTTTATTGTTTATATGCCTTAGTTTTGCTAATGTTGTTGTTTAATTCTCAAAATTGAAGTTTTTTGTAGTTTTACAGTTAGGCATTTGCCTAGGCCTAAACAGCAATTGGCTATTTTTATTAAATTACAGAGATTACATTTTATTTTCCCCTTGTATGGGTTCTGATTAGTTTAATACAGGATTTTGTTCATTTGTTCTATGGTTTTATGTCTGTTCTTGTAATTATATGTGATTTTACTGGTTTCATATTCTGTCTTGTCTAATGTCATAACTGCCTTTTAGTATCATTGTATCTGTCTGTATCTATATTGTTTCTTGTTTACTGTCTTTGTTTGTTTTTAATTATTATTTCTTATTATTTATTACTTATCATATAACATTGAATCTTATGGTTTAGCAATTCCCACAGACATAATTCTATTCATTAAAACATAATTATTTACTTTTCATTACCCACAATGTTCATTTTCATCATCTACTCATACTCTTTGGTGAGTCAATTATTACACAGTATAAACAACAAACATATAAACATTAATTAAATATTTTGACTATAATGACAAATCCTTATTACTAATCCTATATGACATTGGGTCATTAACATCACACTCTAATAACAATTTACTATATTTTTATTAAAATTTTATCATGATTATTTTATTATCAATTGTCTTTCCCTTATCATTTTGGGTCAATAAATATTGGTTTTATACCTCTGTATATTAGAAATTCTCTATGCTGTGTATTAATACACTAATAGTCCATTTTTCTTAAGCTCATAGGTAATAATATAAATTGTCATTTAGAATATTAATTGTTCAAAATTTAAAACATGATATGTAGTTACTACTACTGCTAACTTAATTCTACTACACTTTAGTTTAGTTTATCACATACTGGTGTTCACTTGTAATTGCTTTTAATCGCCACAGTCCTTCCTGTGTTTAGCAATTATTAGCTCTCACTCACTTTTTATGCACTTATACACTTTTTTCACTGACTTATCTGTGTTTATTACTATTAAGGGGGTTATATTTACTTTGGGGTATTTTAATTGCTAACACCTTGCACTCTATATGGTTTAAGTGTTACTGGTGGGTTACTAAAATTCTCTTTCTCATTTGTTTAAAAATGTTCATTATCATTTTAACTCACCATCTCTCATTCTACTAAGTTTGATTATACAATTATCTATTTTTGTGTGGTGCTAGTTTGATTTGTCATAGTTATCTCTATTTATTTGGGTTAGTGTACCCTTCTACAATTTAAGTCACTAAAATTGAACACTTCTTTTTATAGATTGTTTGTCTGTGTTTACAATCATCATTATTATATACTATTATCATTGATTGGTTTCTTTTCATTTGGTCTATCACTGGTATTGTACGCTTTCACTGTCTTTACTTCATTTTGTTATATTTTATATATCCCTTCCTTGGTGTTGGGGCTGGTTCTATCTTCTTCTTCTCAATTGGGCTATTGTGGTTAAATCGCCATGTATTATCGTGTTTCCACGTTTTTGTTTGTTATTTGTTATTTTTTTATTATTAGAGGTTACTTTTGTGATTATCTTGATATGTTTGATCGTATTATTATCTTGAATCACCCATTCTTTAATCTCTGACTCATCCCTTTTTATTATAGTGTTAATTATTTAAATAATTTATTTTGTCATGTTTCTTCATTATTGTTAGTTGAAGATATGTACCATTACATATTGCCCTGCCACTAAAATTGATCATTTCAACAAATATCGTTCAGGTTTTTGATTGAAATTATCAATCATTATTTCAATTTATTTTCTTAATCACTGGTTAGTTTTGAGCTATCGATTCTTACTATTTTTGAGTGTCAGTATTCTTCTTGATTTTTGTATTATATTTTAGTTTAACGTTCTTATCCCTTTGATATCTAATTTCCTAACATTTTTTCCCTAACATTATATTGAATCGGATCGGAGGGTTTTGACTCCATTGCTCCGCCGTAAAATACACATTTGATTGCTGGACTTATCTACAGTCAATCATTAATAAAATTATAAAAGTAGTCTTAGTGCGACTATAAAATAAATATCATTGATATGATTCTCCACATTATTATCATTCAGTTTATACAATATATTATTTCAAATTATAACCTTTTTCTTTTATTCACACTCTTTAACCTTTCTTCGTTGTGTCTTTGGATCTACGATCTCATATGTGGTATTTTGATTGTCTTTACTTACTATGTAAGGTCCTGTGTAAAGTAATAATAGCTTCTTGGCTATCTCTTCCATGGTGCTTGGTAATCCTCTGTTTTTAAGTCATATTTGCTCTCCAATCTGATATTGTATGGGTTTCGGTTGCATTTGCTTATATTTTTGTCTGATCTTGTCCGTCTTCTCTAGTATCTTATGGTGAAATTGCACGTCATCGAACTGATATTCTTCTTGATTGGGAAATTTAATTAGAGAAGTAATTTCTCTTGGTGGTGGTCTTTGGAACATTGCAGTATATGGTGTTGTTTCAATAAATGGGTGGTGCGATAAATTTATAAAGTTTTCGGCTGCTGGTATGTATTTAGACCACTCATTGTGCTGCTCGTAACAATATGTACGGAGAATTCTCTCTACTTCTCTCAAGACTCGCTCTGCAGGGTTGCTGCTGGGATGATACACTGATGTCTTGTACGTTTTCATTCCATGATTCAGTAAAGTGTTCTTCCATCTATTTCCCTTGAATTGCGTTCCATGATCGGTGATGATGCATTTGGGTGTTCCCACTTCACAAACGTATGGTACTAGTATTAATTTTAAAATTTTCTGGGTAGTGGCACGATTGATGGGGTAAAGCTTTGTGAACCTTGTGTAGTGGTCAAATACAATAATGAGGTATTTGTATTGGTGCTTTCCTCCTCTACGCGGAAATGGTCCGCATATGTCAATCGAAGACTTTCTCCAATTTACAAGAGGTGGTTATCGGTATCATGGTGACCTCATTTCTGTCATTGTTGACCTTCACTAGTTGGCAGATGTGACATTGTTTTATTCATTTCCGTACCTTTCTGTTAGCATCTTTCGTGTATACATGCTCTTGTAAGGCCTTTACCACTTTTAATGCGCCCATGTGCCCATATCTCTCATGATAATCGAGAATTAGGTCTTTCTCTGTGGCTTGAGGTATTGCTATCTTCCATGTTACGAATTTATTTTGTGTTTTTACGAAAAGTATCCCTTGGTGTTTGCAGTAAGATTGGGATATGTGGTCATCTTTGTCTGCTAAGCGTGATAGAATTTTGCTTAGTTTGGTATCTTGTGCTTGTTGTCGTTCTATTTTTTTCATGATGTTGGCCAAGTCAGTTCTGCTTTTAATTATGTGGTATATTTTGATAATAGTTTCCTTTTCTCCTTCGTACGTCTGATCTTTAATGTTTACTCTGGACAGGGTATCTGCTACAACATTTTTCTTGCCTGGGATATATTCTCAATTTAAATCGTACTCCTGTAATACCAAACTCCATCTAGTCAATCTTCCATGACTTAACTTACAATTTCTGAGGAATGATATGGACTTGTGGTCAGTCCTTACTGTAATCGGGTACCCAATATGTAGGTTCTAAATTTTCCACATGAAAATACAACGCTCAGCAATTCCTTCTCAGTGACGTTATAATTTCTTTCACTGCTGTTTAGCACTCTACTTGCGAAACTGATTACGCAATGATTCCCCTCTTCATCCTCCTGGTACAAAACGGATCCAAGGCTAACGTCACTGGCGTCGCAATTTAAATAGAATGGTTTAGTGAAATTAGGATGACGTAACATTACTGACTCAATGAATTTGTTTTTAATCAGTTGGAGTGTTATGTCTTGTTCGACTCCCCACGTCCATTTGTTCTTAGATGACAGTTGGTGTGAAAATTTGGCTGTCATTTCAGAATAATTCTTTTGGAACTTTCCTTAATAATTGCATAGACCGAGAAATGATGATTGGAGTTGTTTCTTATTTTTAGGTGTTGGAAACCTCTGTATGCATTCAACCTTTTCTTGTGATGGTGTTATCCCATTTCCAGACAAGTTGAACCCTAAAAATTGCACTTCATCAGACAAAAATTTGGATTTTTCCAGTTTGAGGGTTATATGGTTATTTGATAGTTTTTTCAGCACATACTCTACTCGGTGACAATGTTCGTCCCACACATCTGAAGTTATTAATAAATCGTCTACATAGACTGTTGTAAACTGTAATGCATCTGGTCCAAGTATCTGGTCCATAATTTTTACAAATACTGCTATCGAATTCACCAATCCGAAGGGTAATCTTTTGAATTGGAAGTTCCGTCCTTCAAATATAAATGCCATGTATTTTCTACTGGATGGGTGTAACTCGACCTGCCAATAGCCGCAGACAGTGTCCCATATACTGATGAATTTGGTCCCATAGAACTTTTTCAGGATCTCTTCTATTTCTCCTGGGGACGTACGATCATTTATTATGTGCTTATTGATCTCACGGGCGTCTAGACATATTCTCACCTTCCCGTGTTTCTTTGGAACTGCAAGGATAGGGCTGGTGTAGGGTGAGTAGCTTGGTTCAATTATGTCTTCTGCTATTAGCCGATTGATCTCTGTTCTCACCGCTTCCTTGAATGAAAATGCGATCGGGTAAGATTTTTTATCAAGTTGACAGGCTCTCGGAATTGAATTTCGCACTGATAATCTCTGACCTTCCCAGGTGTATCTGAAAATACGTGTTTGTAGCGATTATACACTTCTATCAGTTGTTCAGCTTGTTGAACAGTTAATTGTGCGCTCGTTTTCTCTCTCTGGAAAGTTCGGATTTCTTCGATTTTTTTCTTGCCATAGTTCTTCATTGTCGGTCTCGTCATAAATTCCATTATTCGGTGTATGTTCTCCAGTATTTCTGTATTTTTGGATATGGTACATTGTTTTATTTGGCTGTATTTCGTCACTATTGGTCAATTCGGTTATCCATTGTATGTCACTTTTCTTCAAAATTAGCTTGTATTTGCTCAAGTCAATTATGGCTGAGTACTGGCGCAGCATATCGCAACCAATTAGCATCTGGAATGGTAATCCGCTGGCTACTAAAAACGTCATTGTCACGTCACGGTTTGTCCGTCGCTTGTCAGTTCGAGTTGTACTTGTTTTCGGACGGTTCTGTTTTGTCGTCCGGTCGCTCCTACAAGGACAATGTTGCTGATGGGTAGCGTAAGTATAATTGTCTTACTCGCTTCTTGGATCTTTTGAAGTTCGATACTGTCGATTAACGAAATATTTGATCCCGTGTCTATCATAATTTGTGTAGGTACTCCGTTAACTTGTGTTGAGATATAAGCAATTTCGCTGTGTTTACTATCAGATTGGTTATTACTTTCCTCGAGCAATTCCTCTACAATATTTTTCAAATAATTATTTCGCACTATTGTAATTGTGCGTTCGCCGTTGGTTTGTGCAACGTTGCGATTTAACCCAATAGACTGGTTCAGTGAGGGTTCAAGTAGCTTTTTCACTGCCGCTCCTAGTTTAACGTCATCTCGGACTGTTCGTTACGCCCATCTTGTTGATTTGTTGGCTGACTTCCGCTCGTTGACAGTCGGGGTTCAGGCTGGTTATGATCCTCTTCATTAATGTTCTCACTGATTTTGGTTTATTTAGCATTTTTATTTCTGGCATATTCAAGTGTTTTAAAGGCCTTCTTAATTTGTGATACACCGTTTTATTGTGGGTCACTTCAATTTTGGGTATTTTCCATTTAAAGATAGGTTCGCTGAAGTTTCTGCTCACTGGTTTGTTGTGAGTCCCTTCTATAATTTCTTTTAAAGTCCTCCTATAATCCCTATAATTCATCATTTCAGTCTGGTCAGCAATTGGTGGATTAAACACATTAATTAGCCCATTCTTCATCATCTCCAATTCTTCTTTTGTATTTATTATTCTCTTTTTGTGTAATTTTCCTATTTGCTTACTATCCCTTTTGTTTCTGTTATTGTTATTCTCAGGTAGCGCTGCATTTGTGTCCTCTTTATTTTCTGCTTCCTGCCTGACACGTTCCTTGTTTTCCCATTTTCTGTTTATTTCGGCCGTCTTTTCTTCCATGGTCTTACTGTACTTATCTATTTTTTCATTAATTTCCTCTTTGAAGTTCTTCAATTCTCTCTTGATTTCCTTCAATTCTCCCTTGACATCTTCCTTTAATGATGTTATCGCCCTCATTATTTCCAGTAAACTTCCGTCCTCTGGTCGTGTGGGTTTCTCCGGTTGGTTCTCTGGCTGCACGGGTTTGACTGGTTCCATGGGAGGTAACATTTGTTCGGCGTCTTCGACCGAAGTCACTTCCTTCTCTTCCGCTCTAACTTCCTTTTCGGCCTCCTTCGTCCGCCTCAGTGATGATGCCCTCTTCATCTTGTTCGCCTTCTGTCGTACTTGCCGCTAGATATCTACTCGTAACTCTAGCCTCACTAGTTGGTGCGCCACTTTGTTAAAAGATGCGGTTGTACTGGTTTAGAAGTTTTAATATTGTTCAGTATTGAGTTTTAGCGAACGTTATTAATGGTCCTCGTTCGGTGTTATAAAGGCGTCTGGTAGCCTGTGTGCCTTACCTGTCCCTTCTCACTCTTTTTTACTTCCCGATATGCGCCAAATTGTTTTGCGAGAAAACAATTAAAAGTTTCTACCTGGATGGTTTTACTGTGTACTAGTGTACATTCGAATAGTTTGCCGACTGGCCTGAACTCGAATCTCGTTTGAGTGGGGGAAACGTGTTACCAACTTGAAATAATGTTGGTTAGGTTGACTCACTGCTACACAACAAAACGTACATAATATTTTTCTATAAATAATTGCTGGACAGTTGTTAATGGTACACACTTTTTTATTTGGCTCAGAACTGTTAATTCTTGTTAACGCTTGTACAAAAAATAGGAATTAATATAATAATTTTAGCCGCGGCAGTAAATAGTCGTTCACTCAGCGGATGGCTGGGTTGGCAATACAATGTTTCAATTCGCCACAAGACAGCGTTGATTATTATTTACAAAATAATGATGCCAAAATAGAGTCCTTTTAAGTACGACAAAGAAGTATTAAAAACAAGATAATAAATTACAATATTTCACTGAATGATCGTGAGCATAAAAATCAAACAAGGTTTACTTTACATTCAATGTTGTGGTGTTAAATTGTGCGACAGTGTCGTTGGTGTAATACATAGATTATCATCAGTTATTTAGTGTTTACAAATTATGTTTGTTCATAAATCCTTGAAATTTAATACCTTCAGTGATAGTGAGAGTTCACGGTTTAGTTAGAAATTTTTGAAAGAGAATCAATTTTAAAATTTCAATGAATTCAGCAATACTTATCGTTAGTTGATAGGAAGTGTATTGTCAGTTGTCAACATAGGTTAGTTCGTCGATGTCTATTCTTCTTTCTTCAAATCTTGGGCTTCAGGTACGTCTGGCGTCTACTTCTTTTTAATTTCCTTAATTTCCATGCATCTTGATTATATTGAACTGGTCCTTGGTCTGGTTGATTGTAACATCCTCTCATCATTTGGTCTGGTCCTTTTCTTCATAAAATTATGGGCACTTTTTATGTTTTATGTTAAAATTTTGGGCCCTTCACGGCGTGGCGTCTCTTCAGTTAAGCGTCACTACTCATTCTCTCGTTCCTAACTGAAAATAGTCAATATTCTGTTGTTGTCATGGTAACTAAAAATTTCTGATTGGTTAAAATTGGCTTAAGACCATTGTTAGGAGATTTGAATTTTTATTTAAAATGGTTACGGATCTTCTGAATGAAACTAATCTGCAGTATTCCCTTTTAAGTATTAAATATCATTACCACTGTTCGTATTTTGGTTCAAGGATTAATTTGACATCCAATACTATTGTGTTTACTTAGGTATTAACATTTTGACAGTTATGTTGATTTTGTTTAATTACACTGTTTTCTTAATTTACATGATTACTTTAATATTTCCTTCTTAACATGATTGTCTAATCGTCTTTTATTGTTTATATGCCTTAGTTTTGCTAATGTTGTTGTTTAATTCGCAAAATTGAAGTTTTTTGTAGTTTTACAGTTAGGCATTTGCCTAGGCCTAAACAGCAATTGGCTATTTTTATTAAATTACAGAGATTACATTTTATTTTCCCCTTGTATGGGTTCTGATTGGTTTAATACAGGATTTTGTTCATTTGTTCTATGGTTTTATGTCTGTTCTTGTAATTATATGTGATTTTACTGGTTTCATATTCTGTCTTGTCTATTGTCATAACTGCCTTTTAGTATCATTGTATCTGTCTGTATCTATTTTGTTTCTTGTTTACTGTCTTTGTTTGTTTTTAATTATTATTTCTTATTATTTATTACTTATCATATAACATTGAATCTTATGGTTTAACAATTCCCACAGACATAATTCTATTCATTAAAACATAATTATTTACTTTTCATTACCCACAATGTTCATTTTCATCATCTACTCATACTCTTTGGTGAGTCAATTATTACACAGTATAAACAACAAACATATAAACATTAATTAAATATTTTGACTATAATGACAAATCCTTATTACTTATCCTATATGACATTGGGTCATTAACATCACACTCTAATAACAATTTACTATATTTTTATTAAAATCTTATCATGATTATTTTATTATCAATTGTCTTTCTCTTATCATTTTGGGTTAATAAAGATTGGTTTTATACCTCTGTATATTAGAAATTCTCTATGCTGTGTATTAATACACTAATAGTCCATTTTTCTTAAGCTCATAGGTAATAATATAAATTGTCATTTAGAATATTAATTGTTCAAAATTTAAAACATGATATGTAGTTACTACTACTGCTAACTTAATTCTACTACACTTTAGTTTAGTTTATCACATACTGGTGTTCACTTGTAATTGCTTTTAATCGCCACAGTCCTTCCTGTGTTTAGCAATTATTAGCTCTCACTCACTTTTTATGCACTTATAAACTTTTTTCACTGACTTATCAGTGTTTATCACTATTAAGGGGATTATATTTACTTTGGGGTATTTTAATTGCTAACACCTTGCACTCTATATGGTTTAAGTGTTACTGGTGGGTATTGCTTACTAAAATTCTCTTTCTCATTTGTTTAAAAATGTTCATTATCATTTTAACTCACCGTCTCTCATTCTACTAAGTTTGATTATACAATTATCTATTTTTGTGTCGTGCTAGTTTGATTTGTCATAGTTATCTCTATTTATTTGGGTTAGTGTACCCTTCTACAATTTAAGTCACTAAAATTGAACACTTCTTTTTATAGATTGTTTGTCTGTGTTTACAATCATCATTATTATATACTATTATCATTGATTGGTTTCTTTTCATTTGGTCTATCACTGGTATTGTACGCTTTCACTGTCTTTACTTCATTTTGTTATATTTTATATATCCCTTCCTTGGTGTTGGGGCTGGTTCTATCTTCTTCTTCTCAATTGGGCTATTGTGGTTAAATCGCCATGTATTATCGTGTTTCCACGTTTTTGTTTGTTATTTGTTATTTTTTTATTATTAGAGGTTACTTTTGTGATTATCTTGATATGTTTGATCGTATTATTATCTTGAATCACCCATTCTTTAATCTCTGACTCATCCCTTTTTATTATAGTGTTAATTATTTAAATAATTTTGTTTTGTCATGTTTCTTCATTATTGTTAGTTGAAGGTATGTACCATTACAATATATATATATATATTGTAACATAAAAATTTAAAATTGAATTTAATTAGTTTGTGTGGAGTCCCACGCTTTTGGAGCGCCAAAAATTGTAACGTCACAAATTTACAATTTAATTTAAATGTATTCATGGGTGTAACCGTAATAAGATGATGATACGTTATTTAAGTTTGAAATTGTTCCATTATTTTTTTTTTATTAAACAAAATTTTTCATTTTGCATATAGAAATATGCATTATGAAAATTATATATCGTTTATTATTATATGCATCATTATTATATCGTTTGTACGACTCCTTCGTACACAACTTATACCTAACAATTTACATACACAGGTTATACATAAATCTTATTATCTAATTTTAATTAATTAAATATTTATTTTGCTCTCGGCTTACTCATCGTGTCTTCATCTTTTGCAATTGCTGATTACTTTGCTTCAATTATGAATTTACTTGTATTCAATTTCTTTAATATTAATTTGTTTTAAAACTTTCTACTGCATATGCATTCTCCTTTATCCACAAAGACTTTACTAATTACGTTAATTCAAAAATCAAATATTTCTCTAATTATTTACGTTACTTTCAATTACTAATTTTGATGCAAGAGATATTATTCTAAATTCTACTCTATTTTTACATTTATGTACAATTTAGTTATTTTAATATTGGTTGAATGTATTTCATTCTAACTTTAATTACTGTCTGTCAAATGTTTGTAATTACAATAATTTTTATCACCTCGTTTGACGTGGTTAACCATCCGTACGTCCTCCTTTGGTCCTCAGTCTGTGTCCTCCGTGTCCTCTTGGTCCTCTGGTCGTGTCCTCCGTGACCTCCTGGTCCTCTGGTCCGATTTTACTGCATGTACGATTTAATAGTCGTCACGCCTCACATCATATGTTGCGGATGTGTCCATAGACCTCCTCGTATGTGCTCTGCTGCTCTGGGTTGACTTCAGTTTGTCCTGTGCCTCTTACTATAAATTTAAAATAGCGTCGTCGACTGACATAACCTCCTGTAGCAACGGTTGAATCGAGAAGAAGAAACTTTATTAGCGTGACCTGGTATTTATAGTCAGGTCGTGCAAAAACTCATGACTGAACAATTTTCAACTTGTCAGATTCTGTCGAAGCGTCACTTCCCCCACTCTGGTTCAATTCACTATTTTCGCTTATCTTCGCCACCAAGGCCAAACAGCCCGGTACATAATTTTAGTACAAAAGAAGATGTTTATCACGTATTATCAAGAGTATAACGCTCTGATAAGTGAGATAACCGTAATTAAGGAATCATGGCAAAAACAAACAATGTCGCAAAGTCTAAAAATATCCACAGAAGCGTTGGATTTACCTCGAAATATCCGCAGTCAATGTTTACATCCAACACGTATAACCATAGAGAGTTTGTCGGGCGTTACTGTTGATCGGACGTAAAACTTGTACTTTCTTTTGCCAATATAAACTGTTCATCAAAGTGTGTATTCTGTGAAAATTGGAACTTACGTATTGGCATAGAAACACGGGACTAATTTTTAATAATACATACAAGGCAAAGAAAACTCTACAGTGAAGGCAATTTTGTAGCAGTACGGAAACGTACACATTGAGGGGTATTGAAAACGCGGTCAGCAGAAAATGAAAGCAGAAAAAGTGAATGTAAATTTGTTTAAAACTAGAATATGAGTTATAAAGGGAACGGAATGTCGCGTTCAAATTCTCAAAACAATATTCCCGTTCGTGTATTGAGTTCGATCCTCTCGCTGAGCTTTGCGTGTCTGTATCGCTCCAAGCCACCACCTTTGTTTTACCATAATTGTTCTCAATGTTCCCAACTGTGCGACAAAAATGTCCCACCCGTTGGTTTAGAAGGTAAAGTGAAAATGTGCACTGAGCAACCAAGACTAAGACAGAATAGTATTGTACAAGCTTTACTGTAAGGTTAAGAAAAAAATTATGGCCGAAGAAGTGTTCAGGATGCTTTGTCTCCCGATATTCCAGACTTAAAAGCAACATTGTGAAAGCGAGGGCCACAATCACAATTGTCCATATTGTACACATAACGCGGTCTTTGCAATACGACACCTGGACGCCAAACTGTCTGAGGTATCGGTCAACACAATCGATGTTGTTCCAAAAGTCGATCGTATCGTTTTCACTTGTGATGCACTTTATACGATAAAACGTCATCATAACGATCATTGTGACGTCCAAGATTACATAAAGGACATTAAAATAGATGTATTCCGTGTACTGAAGCCGCATCACCATTATCAGGCAAGGCAAAGCAAACAATACTAGGGTAATTATAACGCAGTATACTTTGATAATGTTTTTAACAAACGTCTTCTGGTAGTTAACGGAATAGACACCAAGAACATTGCTACATACTGAAAAAGGTATCACTGTTGCAACCATAATGTGTCCTTTATAAAATGTATATATCTGTGTATAAATTCTGTAATAAATATTTATTTCAAATAAGTGTTCTTCAAATCTTTCGATTTTTACCACTTGCGCGAACAGTATCGTGAACCTGGCGACCTCAGTCTAGTTGAATGTCTGTAGACTAAAGTTTGGGTAACCATGGTAACCGAACCATTTTTGAAAACAATTAGAGAAACCATTCATATTGTTATTTTATTTATAGATTATCATATATCAATATTACACGTCTACTCAGCAATACTAATATCGATGAAAATATAATAAAAGAGGTGACCATTTCAAATAATCACTAATCACTTAAGATTATACAGTGAGAATAATATTATTGTCGACGACATTATTAACAAAATACACTCATCAGATACATGAATAATTAAATAAATTAATGGCCGTGTTCTGTGGTCTTTATTGTGTAGTGCAAGTGTGAACGCTAAATGCTAGAATTTGTAGTAGCATTTGGATTAAGTGTGTAAAAAGTGATGAATTCAGGTAAAGTCTTGGAATATAAAATTTATATAAAAGGATCGAAGAATACAGAGAAGAGTTAAATTTTTCCTAATTACTTATCAAGTCTTTAGCTCTCTTCTAACCAAGTGTCCCCCGCCTATCTTGACCCCCTTCTGACGCCACCTTCCAGCTTTGGCGGCTTACGTTACTCGTCCCTGTCTTGGTCGCCCTCAAGTATAAACTTTAAGTCACTTCCAAAAGCCACTTCCTTTACCTACATGGCTACAAACTACATCTACACACAATACACACACACGTACTACTCAACCTTCAATGTGTCTCCATCTTCTTCGCTTCCGGTCTGCACTGGCGTGCATCTCCTCACGTCCTTCCATTCGGCTGAAGGAGGCATGTCTCATATTTCGGGACAAGCACAAAAAAAGAGAAGAGTGTGAAAACCACTCGTAAGAATTGAGGGCGAACACCTGCCAAAACAAATGCTGTTTTTAGATCTAGAAGAAAGGTAAAAGTATAGATCTAGTATTGACAGATAATAGAAAAACAGGTGACTGATGAATCGTAACGGACGAGAGGTCTAATGTCTGTGTGCAAAGAAGAAAAAAAGAAGAAGACAAAGAAGAAGACAAAGAAGAAGGCGAAGAAGAAGAAGAAGAAGAAGAAGAAGAAGAAGAAGAAGAAGAAGAAGAAGAAGAAGAAGAAGAAGAAGATGATGATGACGACGATGAAAACAAGAAGAGAAGGAAAATTAATAGGCTATTAATAGCAAAAAATTATTTCATATTCTTAGACGTACATACAGACTAACTCTCTTTCTCTCTCTCCCTCCCCCATCTCGCATATCAACACACACACGCGCGCGTGTGCACGCATTATCATACGAGAGAGGACATGAATACAACACATATCTTATCATGTAGGCTTACTTGTGCTGTACATTTTCATGAAGACCGTCACTGGTTCAACAACCAATGCTTCTTACAATCTGGAATGTCACGGTCAGTGTTGCAGTACAGAGGCCTTATGTTTTCTTACGTCGTATGAAAACTGAGATGATGCCTAGTTTTACAGGCAAAGAAAATATATGTGATAACATATTGAGATGAATATTGATCTAACATATACCTATTTCCCTCAGTATCTTACTCTCTCTCTTTCTTTCTCTTTTCCTTTCGTGGTTAGTAAGCATATGACACCGTGCGTACCAATCTACACACGTGTATAAAATTATAAAATCTGTGTGAATTGATAATTAATAAATAATTACAGTTACTACAATATATTTACCAATGAAGTCATCAAAGATAAATTCTGTAACCATACCTGTGTTATCCAGAGTAAAATAGGTTTGACTTTTATGGACGTTTGTTTTATTTTGTTGTTTTTTTCCTTTTTGATTTTAACTTTAAAAATCAAGAAAATGTTAAAAATTGATATCTCTTAAAAAATGTTAAGCAGTTAGTGAATTTAATTAAAGATTATTGAAGATAATCTTATTGAAAAAATCTTATTGAAGATTATTAAAACTTTCTTCTTCTTTTATTTATACAATTTTTAAAAAATCACTCAAACAATTCTAATTTTGTACGCTATATGACATATCATTTTTTGTAAACAGCAGACCTTGTATTATAACAGGATACGTTCACTATAGTGTGGAAAAGAAGTGTAAAAAATCTCAAGGCTGTATCTTAAGTAGTGTTTTAGATACCCAGAAAACGGCTTCCAAAATTGTCATTTGTAGCTTATAAAAAAAAAATTCCAACATTTTTTACCACGTTTTTTATTTAATTATTAATTTTAACATTTATTTAGTCTTAAATGAAATATTTAAATCTTAAATTATATATTTAAAAAATTTATTTATTTATTACATTATTTATTTATCAACATTACTTAATTATTTATTTTATTTTTATTTATTAATTTATTTACTAACAACTAAATATAAACTAAATACTAATATAACTAAATATTGACTACACCTACATGATTAAACATTTCTCTAAAAATTACTGGCTCATAGGCCTATGTTGTATGAATGTCTTATACGGATATTACTAACACTAAAAAGTACACAGGCCTTTCTAACACTACAAAATTGTTGTAAATGTATAATAATTTTTCTCAAACTGAATTAACACTGTTGCACACCAGTATAGAAAAATTATTCCGATTAGCGCTTTCAAGCTTCACGGCTCATCGTCAGATCGGAAATAACAATAATAGGCCTAGACAACTTTTTTCTACACCCACTTCCCCTACCGCGTGTACACATTTTCGTAAACAAGCTGTCAGTTAAATGTCCTTTCTGGCTATTATTAACTTGCGTGGCAATAAAGAAGTTGTCTAGTCCTATTATTATTATTTCCGATCTGACGATGAGCTGTGAAGCTTGAAAGCGCTAATAGAAATAATATTTCTATAGTGGTGTGCAACAGTGTTAATTTTGTTTGTAATTATAACTATTAACACAACTTTCGTTATTAAATAATTTTTCTGTTGATATTTTTGAAATTCTCTTGGTCCATACGACAGTACCTCTTGTTCTTTTTACTCTCACTCTCTTGTAATTGAACAACTTTTTGTTTTTTCCTGTACGTTTTATAGTTTAAACACTTCCGTTTTTGGGGAAGTCGTAATCTCTTCTTGTAAACGTTTTGCGCTATTTTAGCTGTACTCACTCCAGAAATTATCGTGCTTCTTGGAAACAAGCTAAGGTCTTCATAAATCCAATGTTATACTCAACTACAGCTTCATACAATTCCGTTTTTAACTTTACTTTTAAAGTGAATACAGATTTGTACACAGAGATACTAATACACTACCTTTTTACTGATATTAGGCTTTACAATTGTTTTACACTATTTTGTTTCTGTTGTATTTTGTCAATATGTAACAGCGTAATAGGTAATTATAGAAAACAAAAGAAATTAAAAATTTTTCCACGAATTTTCAGTAGGAAAACCCCTAAACGTTTTATAGAATCGTAGAAGTCCGTAGTACGTTAAACGCTATGCTTGAGAATTGGGGCAAATAGTGATACGAAGAGGATTTTGGTTTGCGAAATGACGTTTTCGCGTTCTATAAGGGAATGCACAGGAGCAGATATACGCTGGAAACTAAACGCTTTCTCACTCAGTGAAAACATCGGGAAATATTGGAATTGTTACATTATAAAGACCAAATGACAAGAATGGCTGACACATTGACAAGGCACGCTCGCCCAAAGGAAGTGACCTCCCGGAAAACCGAGGAAAAGACAGCTTGGCTTTTTTCCCATTGGAACAGGAGATAGCACCTTGAAATCCTTTTAAGAAGAGGAAAAATAAGAAGAAGAAGAAGAAGAAAAAAGAAGAAGAATAAGAAAAAGAAGAAGTAGAAGAAGAGGGAGAAGAAAAAGAAAAAGAAGAAGAAGAAAAAAAAGAAGAAAAAAAGGAAAAAGTGATTTTCAACAAAAGAAAGTGGTATTACAAGAAGAAGTCCTTTGTGACTACAAATCCGACATATGCGACAGCCCTGTCGCATCTGTTGGCATAAACCATAAAACAGTTTTATGGTTTTCAAAGGATGCGAGAGTAAACTTTAAAAGTAAATTTCTGCCAGTTTGGAGGCAAAGAGACCAACAGCCCCTCCCCAGCTCTCGTAATGGGGTCAGAAGACTTGTTTATTTACTAACAGAAACCAATGGGGCCTCGGAAATGGAACAAGATTTCATTTCATTGGGATGAATACAACATAAAAGAATTAAGAATTTGAATATAGATTAACTAAGAATTAATGCATGGAATATATGAGATATGGAAAAACAAACGGAAGGAATTAATTTAAATTCTGAAATAAATTCTGAGCAGACAGATCTACGTAGCTTGCATTCTTAAATAGAAATAGCATCAAGATAATAAGTATTTTGGGAATTATACTATACTACGAAAATAATTGAGGCCGAACCCCTGCCAAAAATGGCTGTTTTATTGATCTGGGAGAAAGGTGAAAATGTAGTATTGCCAGATAAAAGAAAAATAGGTGGCTGATGAATCACAACGGACGAGAGGTCTAATGCCTGTGTGGAAAGAAGAAGAAGAAGAAGAAGAAGAAGAAGAAGAAGAAGAAGAAGAAGAAGAAGAAGAAGAAGAAGAAAAAGAAGGAAAATTATGACGAACTATTAGGGTATTAGTAGCAAAACATTATTTCATATTCTTAGAAGTACGTACAGACTAACTCTCTCTGTCTCTCCATTCTTCCACTCGCTACATTATATTCCAACGAAACTTGCAGTAAAAAGCTATAATAAATAAGTGTTACACGTTTTATGACGTTAATAGACAGGTTTAAAATGTTTTTTTTCCGTTTTTGTTAATTAGCAATAAGTTGTGAAATAAGAGATGGGTAGTACCGTGCTGTATGTCAAAATGCTGAGGTAAAAGCAGACAGATCTACGCAGGTTGCATTCTTAAACAGAAAAAGTATCAAGATAATAAGTATTTTGGAAATTATACTATTCTTTGTAGTGGTGTGAAAGGAAATAAGATAGTAAGTAAAGAGGGTAATTTGTTTTTACTCTTATAAATTAGAAAATAATATAACAAATACTTGATTGTGTTTCTGATAGAATTATTGTAATCAAGCTTAAAGTATACTCAAGGAAATTCCTCACCAAAAGAAAGGTAAAAAGAATGAGACAGAAATTTTTATTTCTCACTTTAGATAACTGTGTCTAGACGGATATATTTATTACTGCTGATCAAGCATAAATGTTTGAGACTGGTTAATAATACTATCCATAACTGAGGTGGTGAGCCTGAATCGTGTTTGAATTATAACACAAAAAGTTTTAAGATGAAAATTTAATAGAGTCTACTACTCTCCCGTGTAGATACGTATCTGAAACTTGGAGATCCATGAATATCGAAACAATGAATATGGAAAAAAGGTTGTTAAACCGATAATTACAAATTAAGATGAATATATGGAAAAAATAAACAAAGTACAGAAGTCCAACAATATCCACAGCAGTGTATAATCTACTTCAAGATATCCGCAATTAATCTTGTCCTCATTTACTGCGCATTGTTGGCAGAGTTTGCTGACGTTAATTCTGTTTTCCCAGTCGAACTTGTTTAACAAAGTGTAAGTCCTGTAAAAATCAGATTTCAAGCAGTCACTCAGAAATACGGGCATAAATTTTAACAATGAATAAAGAATATAGAATAACCTGTAAAAGTTACCTTGCCATAAGAGCGCAGAAAAATGCAAATTTATAGGCGCCGTAAAAGCGGTCATCAAAATATAAAAACGGATAAAATTAATGTAGATTTTATTAAAAGTAAAATAAGCGTGACGGGCGCAACGAAACGTCACGCATAAATTCTTCAAATAGTTTTCCGGTTTACGTAGTGAGTTCGATCCTCTCGCTGAATCAGAACGTGGTACGTCCGCGGAATCAATCCACGCCATGTTCCTTTCATCACGGTCATCAGTGTTCTGAACAGCACAGAGAAAAAGTCCCGCCCTCTGTTTCACCGCGTAAAGTGAAAAAGTACACTGAGCTAGTAAGAATACGGTAGAAAAAAATTCTATAGCATGTACTGTAATTTGAAGCGTAAAGTGATTGCCGAAGACGCTTTTAATGTATTTTTCGCTGGTATATCCCAAATTTGCAATACACATGGTGGAAACCAAAGAGACGATCGCAGCTGTACATAAAACTCGATTCTTTTTATGCGATACTTGAACACCGACAAGTCTGAGATAACGATCGGTACAATCGATTGTGTTCCAAAAGTCTTTAATACCGCTTGCACAAGTGACATACTGGACACGAGACCACGTCAACATTGCAATCTGTATGAAGTCCTGGATCGTATACAATACACTGAGAAATTTGTATTCAAAACTTTGAAGACGCAACACCATCGTCAGACCCATTATAACAAACAATGTTACCGTAATCACAACACAGTACGTTTTGATAATGTAGTTGGTAAACATTTGCTGGCATTTAACCGAATAAAATCCTAGAAGGACACCGCAGACCGACAGAGGTATCTCCTTTGCAGGCATATTGTGTTTTATATATATATATATATATATATATATATATATAGATAATATATTTTTATAAAATATTCTATAAATTCTTTATCAAGTCTTGCAATTGGTACTACTACCGAGTTTGGCAGTTATAAAACTGGTTGGTTATCGGAATGCTTGTAACGTGTAGTCTACGTTACCGTGGCAACGACTTACAAGTGATGATTATGTTAATGTATTTTGAGTATATACTTAAATAGATTTTGTTAACACATGACAGATATGATGACTGTTTACTATAACGTTATTAGTTTTTACTACAGATCAATTAACAGATCAAGTTTCAAGTATTTAGCACTTTTATAGACAAAGATGTAATATTATTAATACATATTTGGTTAAAGTATAAGGTACCAACAAGACCTGACTTGTAGAGTGACAGCTGTGAATGACAAGAATGTCATCAATATCACTATTTAGGCATTTGTTTGTTTCGCTCTTAAGTACAGCTGACTAGAGGTGGGCCGATATACCTATAACAGGTATTTTGGAACAATATTTTTGTGGAACGGATGTAACAGTGACTGAAAAGTCGAAATACCCGTTCCGATTTCTCGCGGCCTTGCTGTTTTGAGTCGCGAGACCCCCCTACGCAACTAACGAATAAACAAGTAAACGAGTACTACGAGTACAAGGCAACTGTTTGGTGCTGAATACTTCATTCTGCGCATGTACCGATTGCCATACAAGTTCGAAACAAAGCAAAACAGCGAGGTTCAGAATATCTCGATGCTAAAGGGGCGAAGCTGTTTTTAATAAATTAAAAAAAATTCATACTGATGTTACATTTATTCTTGTGTGCTGTGCAGATATATAATACAGATTATAACAAATTATATATTATACTAGTCACAAACTTGGTAAATTTTGAAAAAGCGAATTATATTGTGTTATAACCTAGAGAGTGGCTGATAGGCCATATATTACTTTCAGTTAGTGTGATTTTGGAGATGATTTTAACTTCACCGGACATCTCCGGTATATTTTTTGACATTCTTTGTTGTGCTATTACCTGCACTGTGATTTCACTGCCTGAGTTTTGTAACTGATTTTTCTAACCAAAGTGGAATCAATAATTTAATATTAAATCTATGTCAGTTTGTTTACTCCTAGCAAAAACTTAAATTAGTATTCTCAAAGGGAGATAGGCCTATAAATTCTCTTGTTTCTTATTTTCTTTTAAACGGTAACAGCTTAATAAAATCGCAGCGCAAAGTAACACTGTTAATACTTTTAGTTTCAATTTATTCCTTCCAACAAATTATATAATAAAGTTATATGTATAATACGTATAATAACAGGTATTTGTACATGTCATTTTTTTTTTGAACGGTTTCGTTCGTACCTGTTATTTTCAAATACTCTACAGCTGACACAGTGGAGTCGCAGTTATCCACGAGTGGATTGACCGCGATGTAATCGTAACGCAAAAGATACATGTATTAATCTTCACCTAGATGTAGTTCTACTGCTCATTCAGTCATCATCGTCTTCAACAAGGATTAAGCTAAACAAATTGTTCTGGTCCCATTGAGATAGAAGAGCCAAAGAAGCACTTCAGCGCTTCTTAGGATATTCCATACGTCTCCGACCTTTCGGCTTATAATTTAATAGTTCCAACTTTGTCGTGTTTACTTGCTAAACTGCTACTTGTCATGTTTCGGACGAGGCCTTTCAATGTTTCTACCATTTTCAAGTCCTAAGCCACGACAAAAAATATCCCGCTGGATCCCATATATATATATATATATTATATATATATATATATATATATTGCAAGGTAACAGGTTATAGCCCGGACCAGACTTGCAGAAAAGAATGTACAATTAGTGAAAATACATACATTTATTGTCCTTTTCTTTTACACACAAATATATCAAAATGTGCTTTCGTTATTTTAAACAAAATTGATTTATTGAAGTTCAAAATCTTCTTTGAAAATATATTTTAAATAAATGTTCTCTTTATTTAAATAGTGCTGTAAATTTTTAACTGTTCAAAGTCTCCTTTAAACAAAATTATATTTAAAATAAATGTTCTTTTTACTTTACACTTTAAAGCTTTATAATTTGATAATAAATTTATTTAAATTTGGCTTCCCTGTTCTGTTGTCTTCATTGTCCTCCCGGTCGACGATCTCGATCCGGCCTCCAGCGATCCGTCGTCTTGGTTCCACGTTCCAGCAACCGCCTTCAGGAACTACGTCACTTTGGGTAGTACAGTAGTTGTAAGCTGACGTCTCTACGTTGTTATGACAACGGAAACACGTTCGAACAAAAACTACATTAGTAACAAATACAGTATTTACTTTCTTTTCCGTTGACACATTACACTAACATAATGTCAGTTTTACATAACATAATTAGTTTTCACAACAAATCAGTAAAGCAGGTGACACGTTGCAAGTATGTGTTTGAAAAGTTTGAACGTCAACAATATTATTATTAAAATTTACACTCCAAAGGGTCTAAGAAGCAGCAACAACACTCGTATAAACTGAGAGCTGCGAATGAGGGGAAATATTGTCAACGTCATCATCATCGCTAGAAGGCATAGACATTTCTCTGTTTTGTTTTCCAGTAATATCTGACAATCCGTTTGGCCGACTCACTTGAAGATTGTATTTGGAAATGTTATCTGTATCGTTCCCAAGGCTGTTTTCAGTGTTTGTGCTTCCCGGTTCTGCAAAGTGGCTCCAAGGGGCTTTCTTCTGTTTTTTTTTTGTACTAAAAGTCTTTACGTTTCTTTGTTTTCCTTTACATATCTAACTAGAGATTGTACTTTTCTTTTTATGATTTTCGTTTACATTTATTTTATACTCTGGTGTTGCTTTTTACAATTATTTATTTTTTAACAATTTGGGCTAATCGTTTGTTTTGAATTATTAGACTAAGTTTGTTTATTAAATTTTACACTTTTCAAAATTTATACGGAGAAAGCAACAGAGACTTGGAAAAAATGTGCAGAAACATGGGAATTCGACTTGATGGCGATACAGTTATTCATTACACTTTGCTGATGACCAATTATTTTTGGGTCAAGATTTTGAAGACATAGAGTACATGACTAGAAAATTGATACATGAATATCAGAAATTGAGACTAAAGGTAAATATGAATAAAAAATACATGGAAATAGGTGATTTTTATCAAGACTTGATAATGGAGGAAGACATGGGGAGACTTCATATACAGTGGAATCCAAATATTTAGGGATGAAAATTACGGCCAGTGAGAAGCAAGACATAGAAATGCAATCCAGAATTAATTTGGGAAAGATGGCTGTATCTACATTAAATAAAAACCCGTGGGATAAGCAGACTAAAACCAAAAACAGGACCAACAGGAAAAACTAAAACCAAAATATTTAAAACCATTGTTAGAAGTATCGTGACTTACGGCTCATAAGTTTGGACTACTAATAAACACACACGAAGAAAATTAATGACAGCAAAAATAGGCTTTTGGAGATGTTCGTCAAGAGTATCCAGACGTGATAGAATTAGAAATTAAGTTATTAAAGACAGATTGAGTGTAAAAAATTTAATTGTTGATTGTATCCAAACAAAAAAATTACAATGGACACACGAAAAGAATGGCACAGGAAAGATTGCCAATAAGAGTTATGGAATGGAGCCCACCAGGAAGAAGGAAAAGAAGGAAACCTCCTATCACCTGGGTAGAAGAAATTTTAGACTATATTAAGGGAACAAGAAATTGAAGATCTTTGGATGGATAAGGAGCAGTGGAAGATAAGAATTCAATCAATTCTGTAATCTTTGGTTCCTAAAATGTGTAAACATTGTACAGCCGGAATAATAATAATTATCTAATAAACGAATTTGAAATTTTATAAGATAATGACAGCACCCGTCCCAGCCTATGTGTGTGAGGCGTGGGCGTATGGGAAACAAGATTCTCAGCGATTAAAAACCGCTGAAATAAAGTTGTTGCCACCAGTGAAAGGTTGTCCCGCCGTAATGAAATTAGGAATGAAGATATAAGGATCAAGTCGGGATAAACAATGTAAACGGTTAGAAACAACATGTAGAACCTCCATAATAAAACAGTTTATAAATTATAGACTCCAACTAAGAAGAAACCAGTAGAAGATGGTAAAATTTAATAAAATAAATTCTTTTACTATTTTTGAAATACTTAATAATTTTCAACTTAAAAAGATAGGAAAGTTTTACATAATATATTGGTGTTATTAAATTTAATATTTGGAGTTATTATTATGAAATGTTTAAAAAATAGGTTCAGAATATTTAACATATTAACACTTTTAAATTAAAATCTCTACTGAACTTTTAGTGGAATTCTTGCTATTGCTCATCTGGTGTGAGCAACTTATCTGGTTAGTTGTTCAATGTCAGTTTTGTGATTTCATACAGATTTCTAAATTGATAAGCTAGATTGAGTAATGACTAAATACTGTATGTTCATGTTTTAAATCTTGATTTTTAAAGTCTTTTTGTTAAGTCTATAGAGGTTTATATTGGTCGGCTATTCAAAAATTAACCTCTGATTGGCAGACAAAGTAAAACTAAGATATGAAGGAACATTTTCTTGTATACAAAAGTTAAATGCAAATCTACGTTACATTTTCATATGATCACCATTCACATACAGGCACCTATTTTGAGGAGACACCAGCTTTTGCACTCCCTCGTTGCAGCACGCTGTCGCCAAGGTAGTACGCCAAGAGCTGACACTATCAATGTGATACCTCATTTGTGTCAAAACGCTGGGGTAGCCTGGCCGATCACAATCTGGGTGACAGCATTCGGTCTGCATTCGGGGCTCGCACATAATCGCCCGTTATTTCCGAGTTTTAAATTCTCGCCCTAAACGTCGACCTTTCCAATTGCAACAAACTGCCCTATGGCCCGGGCAAAAGCTGTGGACCGGTGTTGATGATGACTCGGCGCCAACTTACCCGGGGCGATGCCGTCCATACAGACACGACGTCCCAGGAGCGCCTGACGGTTCCATTCCCGTCTTATCGTCGACCGAGAGCCTCGACTTGGAGGTAAGTTCCGAACGTTCCCACCGACGGATAAGGCGTTTCTATGAATACCACCATGCATCTTGCAGCTTGTGGGAGGGGCATATTCAGGCTCTACGTTTCGCCATCAGTCATTGCTGGAACAAAATTAAACAAACTGGGTCGTGGATTTGCATGTAACATTTTTAAAAGTATACTGGTGCTCCTGTTGCGCATGTGCCGTGTGTACACTTAATTGTGTGTACAGCTAAGCGGAGGTTGATTTTAGAATAAATCTTGTAGATTTGTATTTCAGAGTTTTGCATTTTTTCATTTGGTCCGAAGTATTTATCAGCTTTATATAAAAGTGCGTTTTCAATGAACATATAAAATATCACACACACACACACACACACACACACACACACACACACACACACACACACACACACACACACACACACACACACACACACACACACACACACACACACACACACACACACACACACACACACACACACACACACACACACACACACACACACACACACACACACACACACACACACACACACACACACACACACACACACACACACACACACACACACACACACACACACACACACACACACACACACACACACACACACACACACACACACACACACACACACACACACACACACACACACACACACACACGCACGCACGCACGCACGCACACACACACACACACACACACACACACACACACACGCACGCACACACACACACACACACACACACACACACACACACACACACACACACACACACACACACACACATGTAGGTCACCTTGGAACAAAATCAATCATAGTTGTCATTAAAACTAGCGCAGAATCAGGGTTTATTAAATCGTAAACAAACGGTATACGATCTCAGATTAGTCGGCAATTTGTAACTACTGGCCTGGAAATTCCAGGTCAGTTTGTTGCACACTGTGTTAAATACACATACACACACACGTCACATAACCTTCGCCTATGACGGACCTTATGATTGATTGTACATTAACTTAATGTACTATAAGAAAGTTGTATTGTTTGTAAAAGACATTTCAATAACACAATTTTTAAATCATTTTGTTGTTGTTATTATTCGTCATTATAAATAATTAAATATTTCATTATGAAAACGTAACAATTAATAAAATACAGTATTGTGTTTAACATTATAGGCAATTATTTGGTCGTAAGCGGTTTATAAATGGTCACATGATACTGTCATTGTATTTGCCTTACATACGGATGTTGTTTTGTTTACTTATTGCAGTGGATTTCGGGACACATTACAGGACTTGGGGCGTAAGGTGTGGGATGCGTCTAAAATAGACGGTTCCATACAACCGTCAACCTCACCTTCACGAGCGATGTCTTTACATCCGGCGCACCCTGTTACCACTGACGAGGCTCTGATGACCGAGTATTGGCGGTATAACCATAGCCTATAGTAGAGAATTGTAGGAAATGACGTTTCCTTTCCGGAGTTGCAAACTGGTTGGTGCAAGAGCACGTCCCAGAGAGTAGACGAAGCCATGATATCAGGCAGCTGAAGCAACTTCATGTAGGCTTCGATGCGCAGAAGCCATCCCCTCCACCAAGCTATGGGTGCTGTAGGCCAGTAACCTGCACACTCGTGACCATACTTATTCAAAGAAAGCAAAGAGGGAAAGCCGGATGGAAATATTTGGAATTCAATGTGCAAGATGTCTTGGAGAGCAGAGCCATCCCTTGGAATCAGGGAGCTTGCTGTATAGAGGCAACAGTGGCGATCTCTTTGCAACTCCTCGACACCCCAGAGTAGAAGAGGATGCGACTAAGAATAAACACATAGTATGTAGTTTATAAACTATATACTTAAATTTTTTCCTTTCCCTAAAAGAACATTAGGCCCACGACCTGTCGGTACAGCTCACGCCACGTTCTTGCCAGGCAAAATCGGTCTGCATTTAACCACGTGAATAACGGGCATTGTGTTTGTGTTCTTCTTTAGATGCCCCGTTGAAAGTGTCTGAGTTCCGCCTGCCTCTACTAGTGTGTCGTATTGTGCCAGCAACACGTAAACGGCACTGAACTGACTGGAGAGAAACTCACACAGCACAATACGACAAAATAAAACAAACCCCTTTCAACTATACAACAGTGCTTTAAGGATGGAGAGTTAGTTACAATTTTAAATCATACACATACTGTTACGCTGCGTGACGCATTGCACGGCAGAATTACGCAATGCTCTATATCATTCGAGATGGGCCTTTAAGACTTAGCTCGATAAATCAACCGGTATCCACGCTTGTTGTATCACTAGAATGCCACCCAGCCGGAGTATAAATACTTTATTTAGAAACGGAATCAGTTTAGTTTGAGACCTGCGATATTGGGATCACAGATGGTGTTTGAAGCAGTTCAGTTAATATTAACACAGTGGTGTAGAAGGTAGAATAATTACAAAAGGGGAGATAAAATACTACAGCTGTGGCCAGAATTAAGAAATAAAACTTCATAACAAACGCAGATCGCTTTCATAAAATGGCGGCCACAACTGGTGTTTTATTGCGTACAGCAGGAGTCGGGTTTGCCAGGGGTCGGAGCCGCGGAACGATTTTCACTGGCACTCACTCAGGACGTATATTACATAAAGTGAATAAACATTAAAACTTATTATAAACCTGTTATTAGTATTATAAATTATAATTAATTAATAAATTATATTTTTTATCATTTATATAATACTTGGATAGACAGGGGATTAGGATAGAGGATTTTCAAATAAAGATTGAGTTTGGTTTAATACCTGCAACGAAAGTCTTGATAGGTTCTATCATTATAAAAGAGCCGGTATACAGTATAACAGCTCTGATTGCCTGCTTACCGCTTGAATAGGTGTATCACGCACACACACACGCACGCACACACACACACACACGCACACACACACACACACACACACACACACACACACACACATATTGTACAATATATATTTTATTACATTCATGCAACATTTGGCTACAAAAACTATCAAAATAGGGGATTATTTTCAAACAAGAAATGATTTTGGTCTAATATCTACAGCGGCAATGTTGGCAGGTCCTTTGATTGTACAAGAGAGACCGCATACTGTATATTAGCGCTGATTGGAAACTTATCACGTGCATAGTCACTCAGTAGGTGTTACAGTAACGGATACTTACAGCAGTGGAATACCTAATGATGTTCCAGTTCCTGCAAGAGATTCAACACTGATGCGGGAGGGCGACAATTTCCTTATTGCAGCTGAGTCCCTGGGTCGCAGTTGTTCTCTCTAAGCTCTGTAATTTGCACACTTAACTAATTATCTGTTCTCCTTGTCCGTTATCGCTCACACACACACACACACACACACACACACACACACACACACACACACACACACACACACACACACACACACACACACACACACACACACACACACACACACACACACACACACACACACACACACACACACACACACACACACACACACACACACACACACACACACACACACACACACACACACACACACACACACACACACACACACACACACTCTCTCTCTCTCTCTCTCTCTCTCTCTCTCTCTCTCTCTCTCTCTCTCTCTCTCTCTTTGTCTTCCTTTGTACCAATATACCAATCTATATTCTCTTCTTTCTCCCTCATCCATCCTGTGTTTACTAATTCTTCTAAACGACCTTGTTTTCTCTTCGACCTGTTCGTGTATTATAGCCTGTTGTTCTACTGTTTCACTTACTAGTTCATCATCACCATAGGTTGTTCTGCTGTACAGCAGGTTTTCTTTATGAACTCCTCCACTGTTCTCTGTCTTCTGCCAGCCTTTTCGTGGTAATGTAGTTTTCTACCTTGATGTTGTCCCTCAACTGTCGTCTCTTTCTTCCTCTTTTTCTTTTTCCTCTAACCATGCCTTCTAGACTGTCTTTTATAATAGAATTTCTTCTTAAACAGTGTCCTATCCAGTTCTTCTTTCTCTTCCATTCTTCTTCACATCCACATTTCAAAAGCTTCAATCCTTTTTTCATCCTCTTTCCTTAAAGGTCACGTCTCCACTCCATACAATGCCACACTCCATATATAACACTTTGCCAACCTTTTCCTTAGTTCTTTGTTTAATGGCCCGTTTAACAAATTTTTCTTTTTATTGAATGCTTCTTTTGCTATTGCAATCCTAGTTTTTATTTCTTTCGTGCTTTTTATGTCATTTGTAACTATGCTTCCCAAGTATTTGAAACTGTTTACTTGTTTTATTTGTTCGTTATTCAGTCTAATATTTATTCTTTCCCCTATTCCACCAACTACCATACATTTTGTCTTTTTCTCATTAATCCTCATTCCGTACTGTTCACACTTACTGCTTAAGTCATCTAGCATCGTACATACTTCTTCCTTACTTTCACCTAATATTACCATATCGTCAGCAAATCTTATACATTCAATCCTCCTTCCTCCTAAGCAATCTCCTCTCGTTCCTTTAAAGCATTCGGCTATAATGTCCTCTATGTACATGTTAAACAAGGTTGGTGACAGGCAGCATCCCTGTCTCACTCCTCTCCCCATTTCTATATCTTCTGTTAATTCTTTCTTTATCCTTACTTTTACTGTTTGATTTAGATATAAATCTTTAATAAGTCTTCTTTCTCTCCATGTCTTTTAAGTATTTCCATTAGTTAACCCATTTAACTCTATCAAATGCCTTTTCCAGATCTATAAATATTCCATATACCTTCCTACTTTTTTCTATATATTACAACGATACAACGTTAATAAATGTAAGTGTGTCGGGCGCACGCTCATGAGCGACAAAATTATACAACGGTAAATAACATTTCTAACAACGTGTACGTGTAATTAGGGGCTCAGGTATAATTATAATAATGATAGCCTTTTTAGGAAATTCAAAATGTTCCCATTTATTAATTTAAACAAACATATCAAGAAATAATAATAGACAAATAATGATTACTTCGTCATATGATATTCATTATACATGGTTTCAAAGTTTCTTTGTTTGCTAAAATCTCATCACCAACATAAAGCTTATATCATAGATATAATATTATTAATTTTAATTAAAAACATTTCTTCATTATGTTATACTGTCTGGCGACTGTTCTACTCAGTCTGAATGTATGCTTTCAATATAAAAATATTTAACTAAGTTAACTACTTGTTCATTCTTTGAACAAATCTAATTGATTCTTTCAAATGTACATTAAAATATTTTCAATAAATTATCAATTCAAAAATTATGCTTTCATAATTTCTCTACAATATAAATTTAAATATTTTCAATAAATTATTAATTCAAAAATTATGCTTTCATAATTAGTCTACAATTTAAATTAAAATATTTTCAATAAATTATTAATTCAAAAATTATGCTATAATTTTTTATACAAGACATTTATATTTATAAGTTATAAATTACACTTTTTTTTGAAATTATTGTTTTTCTTTTGACAATGTTTATCAATCTTTGATTAAGACTTTTGTTATGTGAATTATCGCTTTCTTTCACCTTAATTGTAGTGGTTCCTCAGCATACCCTCTCCTGGTCCTGAGTCCTTGATGTTGTGAATCCTGCATAGTCATGAAGTCCTGGATCCTTTCCTCGTTCTCCGGGTCTTCTCGGAAGTCCTGGATCCTTTCCTCTTCCTCCGGGTCCTCTCGGAAATCCGATGACTCGTCCTTTACGTCTGGAATTTATGCTATGTAGTGCTCTCGTCCTCCGTCTGGAGTAATGCTCTTAGATGTAGATCACTTGTAGACATCTGACGATTTCTTTGTTACGGTAATTTTTAATTACTGTTCTCCATTACTATTTTAAATCGAAATATTTATCGTAATGCTTTATAAGTTATGCTTAACAAAAAGTCTTATTGGTGTTAGACATATTGTCTAACTCTGTCCAATGTAATTAAAATTTCGCATCTCTGACGGACATAGCGTTCCGCCACGAATGAAGACTGTTAGAAGAGAGAGATTAGCTCTCCTGGGCTTGTATTTATATTCACCAAGAAAACTGCAGCTGTCAATTCAGGAATGAGCCTGTCGACAGTTGAACCATGGCGTGATAGTCCCCACTCTCGTCCTATTTGACATTTTTGCACTTTTTCGCCAATCGCACTGTTTAACGCGGATTTGACGGCGATAAAATATTGTCTAATTTAATGACCTATGTGATGTGTAATTATCATGATGCTCGCACGACTAGTGTAATTATAATGCATTAAAACTCGCATAGAATTCGCACTGATTGTCCGAATTACGTAAAATTCGCACTGCACTTTTGTCTGATTTTTACACATTTTTAGAAGTTTTTACCTTCTCGCTAACATCTATGGTTTGCTTAATATTAAATATATTCTTAATTTAGCATTGACTTGGGGTGAGGTTGCAAACTTTCAGGCTCAAACAGGCTTTACGCACACACACTATTTACTTGTGTACACGCATGCAGCGGTAATCGCGTGATACTGCGTGTTGACTCCTGTTTGCAAGCCAGCTTCCAATTTCACACCTGCTCGTCTATTATATATTATTAAAATTAAATTAAATATTTATTTTATATTATATATGCGCATTACAGCCTATGCTTGTATTGTCGCAATATCTTTCACATATTATCCTTAACAATCCTATTGCGTCTCTTGTCCCAACTCCTCGTCTGAATCCAAACTGTTCTCCAACAATTTCATTCATTTTTGTACATAATCTTCTGTTTAGTGTCCTTAGTAGTACCTTAGTTGCATGGGAAATTAAACTTAAGGTCCTGTGTTCTTCACACTTTTTAGTGTTTTTCTTCTTTCCAATTGGCATCATAATTATTTCTCTAAAATCCTTTAGCCATTTACCATTTTTATATATTTCATTACAAAGTTCAGTAAACATTTTCCTTCCTTCTCCTTCTAATGCTTTCAGTAACTCTATTGGTATATTATTGCTTCCCATTGCTTTTCTGTCTTTCATTTCTTTCATAGATTATATTACTTCACTCTCTAGAATACCTCATCCCTTACTGTCTTCCTCTACTTCAATTCCTTCTTCAACATTCATGTTTTCTTCTTGAGGTTTGTGTTCTAAGTCGTAAAGATCCTCTATATACTCTTTCCGTCTTTTCAAAACTTCACTGGTCTCACACAACATTCTTCCATCAGCTGCTTCTATCTCTCTGCTATTATTGGTATTTTTGTCTTTGTATACTAATTCCATGAATGTTTTATACAGTATCTCATATCTCCCTTCTTTTTCCAGTTTTTCCATTTCCTCGCACTTTCCTCTGATCCACTTTTCTTTTGCTCTTTCAGTTTTCCTTCGTAGCTCATTATTAAGTCTTCTGTAAGCTTTCTTCCCTTCTTCCGCATTAATATTTTTCCACTTTCTTCTCTCTTCTATTCTGTCGTCCATTTCCGCTGTTACCCAATCTTTTCGTATTTGTTGTCGCACTTTAGTTCCTAAGACCTCTTTAGCTGTTTCCTTTAAACTAGTCTTCATTTTTTCCCATCTTTTATTTATATTTGTTTTCTTAGGTTTATCTGTTGTCACTGTCACAAGTTTTCTTTCAAATTCAAGCTTTATTCCTTGCTCTTTTACTTTTTCCAAATTGAATTCTTCTATTTTCTGACTTTTCTTAGTCTTTTTCAATTTCAGATATATTTCCGCCACCATGAGATTATGATCAGAGTTTAAATCTGCCCCCGGGTAGCTCTTAGCACTTAAAATACTGTTTCTATATCTTTGTTGTATCAGTATATAGTCAATCTGGTATCTATCACCATTTATTCTGGATGTCCACGTATATCTCCTTCTTTTGTGTGATTCGCATAAAGTATTTCCAATTTTCATGCTGTTTTCTTTACAAACGTTTACTAGTCTTTCTCCTCTTTCATTTCTCTTTCCTAATCTATATTTGCCTACTTCCTTATTTTCTTCTCCCTCTCCTACTACTGCATTCCAGTCTCCCATCACTATTATACAAGCATTTCTCTTTTCCCTTTCTATTATGTCTTCTATTTTCTCATAATACTGTTCTAATTCTTCTTCTTGGTATTGGCTTGTAGGCATGTATACCTGTATTATAACTAAATCCTTATTTACACCCTTGAGTCTAATCCATATTATTCTCTCATTGGTATATTCTATCTTGATAACTCTTTTTCCTATACTGTTTTTCATCATCAGTCCTACACCGTTTCTTCCATTTTTATCTTCTCCTGAATAGAATAATTTGTACTCTCCCCTCTCAATCTCTCCATTTCCGCCCCACCTAACTTCACTCATTCCCAATATGTCAATATTGTTAGTGGTCATTTCTCTTTTCACATTTTCTAGTTTTCCTGACTGTAACAATGTCAGGACATTCCACGTTTCAATTGTCAATTTACTCTTCTTCTTCATCCTCCATTTCCTTCCCTTTCTGCTTTCAAGGTTTTTCCTCTTTGTTTCCCCCTCCCGGAGATCCGATTGACGGGGTATTACTCCGGAAAATTTTACACCCAGGCCTTTTTCCATTTTAACAGATAACTGCAGTGCAGTTCTTAACACACTAGTTAACAGATAACTGTACTGCAGTTCACTTACTAGTTAAAGGGCTTTAACTATACACTATACGTTAAACCTCTCAAATGTCACTTTTTAATGTAGGAGATCCTTTAGATGTGATTAGTAAATAAGTAGAGTAATATTTTGTAATGTAAGTTCTAAAAAGTTATGGCAGTCCCTGTACTGTCCTATGGGTGTGAATTATGGAGAACGACCATGAAACAAGACAGTAAAATACAGGCCTCGAAAGTGGTGTTCTAAAGCAACTTACAAGGTGTTCTAAATTTGACAGTATAAAGAATGAGGCCATACAAGAAGAGTTACAAGCTACAAGACAAAGTAGTCGCCAAGATATGCACTGTACGTTAACGTTCTAGACGACATGTTTAAGACAAACTTTTATTGTTGTTATTGTATATATGCATAAAACATGTATGCATCTTTTTATTGTTTAAGACGATATTGTAGGCGTTTTATTTAAAATAAGAACAAACAATAAATGTATTAATTCACCCAACCAAAGCGGCTTAGGTTTTATACCATTGCTAAAGTGAATATATTTTGTATATATGTTATAAACGATGTAGGAATAGTATTGGGTATAAAATATTTATATATTTCAATGTAACAAGTATTTAATGCAATAAATAAAAGCTGATCAAAAGAAGAAACGATCAAAGAAGGAATGGGTGTACAAAACACAATCGTCGACTGCATTGAAGAAAAAACAACTAATCTGGTACGTACAAGTACAAAGGATGGCACAAGACCGACTACCGAAGAAAACAATGAGATGGATACCTAGAAAGCGCAGAAAGAAAGGAAGACCCAAGAAAACATGGATACAGGGCATAAGAAGATCAATGAGAGATAGAGGACTAAACGATGAAAACTGCAACGACAGACAACAATGGAGGTTGGGCATCGGACAACGTCGTAGGATGTTTTGACCCAGAAGAAAAGTTGATTTATTACCAGCCAATAACATAGTTATCTTGGCCGAAAATATGAATCACTAACATCTCATTATTAGTAAGTTAACGAGTTAGTATTCTGTACCTAAGGCTTTGACGCCCGGCGACAACAGTGTTGCAAACAAACTGAATAAACTCCGAGCTGTTGGACCGTGGTCTACTCGTGTTTTTACTAACAGACGTTTTGGCCTCTCCTCTGAACCACAGTTTTTTTGCCACATTACTGTAGTTAACTGACGAGAACCGTGTCAATTAGCTAATCGTTTTGCACACTATAGGTTGCCTCCAGAGGAGAGGTCGAAACGTCTGTTAGTAACAACAGCAATGGACCACGGCCCCATAGCCCGGAGTTTAGTCAATTTGTTTGCAACACTGTCAAGAAATTAGGTTTAACATAGTATTAAGATGCTAACGTCAGAAAATATATTGTTGTGTATGTGAAAAAGCGTGTTTCAGTAAAATAGCGAATATATGTGCGCGAATCAGTGGTACCAACACGTGTTATGGGATAATAAAATTTTACCCATGCATGCACACGTTGCTATGTTATTTTAGTGCGCAGAATGGTGAAGACAGATACGGAAAAATTATTTAAAATTTAATAAAATAAAATACTATTAACTTTAACTGGAGATTCAAATAGGTGTAGTGTAATTTATAATTTAAGGTACGTGGTATCGCGTGATCTCGATTATAGAAAGTTGGACGTTTTAGCACATTTTTAGTCTTCGTGATGTCAGACGTCTTGAAAGATCTTGGTTATTGCAAATGTTTACCTGTCAATCAGACTGGTGCATTCATTTATCTGCAATGCGGCATGACGTCATTAGATTGTACAGCATCAATGAGAAATCGTGTTCAATTTCTATTTAGAAATCTATCAAGAAAGTTGTACCTTAGCTCAGCAAGTTTAACAGGCTAATGTGCTAAGGTTTCTGACAACTGTGTGACATCATTCTCAAAGATATGGTTGCCTGAGAGAAAGGTTGGAACGAAAGAAGGCATTCCAGCAACATCTCGTGGGCGACAGGAATGCAGTAAAACGGGATGCAGAATATTCGAGATGATCAGACAACGGGTCTCGGACCAGAATTGTCCTATTAACAGGAAAGTAGAAAAAACTATATTCGTTATTGTTTTATAAAAGAACATTTAAAGACAATTTTATATTTAATACGTTGTTTGGGTCTTTAAGTTATACACACAAAGGACTGTTTATTTTTCTTCTTCTCCTCGTCAAGGATTAGGTTATATAAACCTGTTCCGGCACCCATCTCATCCTCGGACGACCCACTTCTCTTCTACCAGTGGCTTTATAGTTCAGTGCCGCTTTCGGCAATCGATCCTCTGTCATCCTTTGCAGATGATCTCACCATTGTCTTCTGTAATTGAAATAATTTCATTTGTGTCCTTTACTTCGAGTTCTGCTCTGATATCTTCATTCCTTATTATATCTTGAATGTATAATTTAAAGTATTTCGAAGCAACTGCATTTCAGCAGTGTGAATCTCAGCGCTTTGCTTTTTTGTTATGTCGCACGCCTCACTCACATAAATCAACGTGGGTATTGTAATTGTCTTATAAAATTTAATAATTTTTCTGTGTCTTGTTTAATTTAATTTCTATGAATCTTACCACAAATATTTCTAAATTTAAAGGTTTAAAAAATTCCTAAATTTATTCATCTTCTCCCTTATATCATATTCAGATTCAGAGCTTACTGCACAGCCGAGATATTTGAAACGGCTCACTTGTTCTAAACTGCTGTTGTTTATAACTAACTTAATCCTCACTGGATATGTACCTTTAAAAGACGTGGTTTTGGTATTTCCCCCACTGAAATTGTCAGTGAGTACTCTCTTGCCATCAATGTATATATTGTAGAAGGTTGGGGAAACACAGCATCCCTGCCTCGGAGTAAGGCCGGGACTGTTTACTTATTGTATTATTGCTTATAGTGTATCGAACTAGAGGTTACATTACTAAAAGAGCTGGCAATACAAATACTAATTATTCTTCGTATTATTTGAATTAGCAGCCATCCTTACTATTTCTTTTATGAAGTTGCTAAACTGCTACAATTTTTTGTTCAGACAAAGCTTTTCGTCATCATCAACTTCATAAAAGAAATACTAATTACTCTAACGCAGTACTATTTGTGTGAGACATTACTAGTTAAAAGAGAGTCTACACCAAAGGGGGCGTTGCCTGTAGAAGGGGAGGTTGGAAATGAGATTTTCAAAGAACGTCAAATGAGATGTATTCTACTTTTTTGTGTGTGAAATGAAGTCTTCTCGCAGTGTACTAGAATACTGCGGTTTAATGTCGGCACAGAGAGAAATAAAGAAACTGTTCTTAATTCTAAAAACCATTGTCTCAATCAAATGTCAAAGTTTTGCTGTTTTTCTTTTTGTGGACTTTGAGTTTCTTGCGAAAGTACACTGTACAGTTCTTTCAGTAACATGTTATGTAGTACAGACGCACAGTATGCTAGTCACGTAGTCTGTAGACAGTATGAGACGGAGAAAGATGGGAGAGAGAGAGAGAGAGAGAGAGAGAGAGATAGAGAGAGAGAGAGAGAGAGAGAGAGAGAGAGACATACAGACAGACAGACAGACAGAGTAAGAGAGAGAGAGGGAGTGTATTACACGTCCATATTCACATCACGTTACATAATTCATTGAATGAATACTTTATAAGCCAAACAACATCGTGTTTTCAGTTTTCATTATATTCATTATATTGTAGTCTCCAAGTCACGTGTATAAGTATTTAATTGTAATATTTGTAAACACTTGGTTACTCACCGTCTTGTGACGTCTTTAAAACTTAACAATAACTAAGTTACGCTTTTCACGGATAAATCCTCATCATCAGGGCATACAAAAACACTAATCCTTCTGGGGAGTCAAAAAATCAAAACTTTTTATCAAACCTCACAGTATGTATGTCATTTAAGAACATATTATTGGAGCACTTCACTCCGCGTCGCAACCTGGTGCGCACCACTATATGCGATTGACTACTACTCGTTATCGCCCGAGATGCAACAATAATGTTTTCTTAAATGACATACATACTGTGATGTATGATAAAATTTTTTTATTTTTTGACGACTTCTCCAGAAGGATTAGTGTTTTTATATGACCTGATGATGAGTATTTATCCGTGAAACGCGTAGTTATTAAAAGTTTTAAAGAAGTCACAAGACAGTGAGTAACCAAGTGTTTGCAAATATTACATTTAAATAAACATCGTGTCTGTTGTGTATAAATAAGAAAAGCAAAAGATAAACTTTAAACCTGGTCAATGGGAATCTGCAATTGATTTTATCTTATATTCGGTTATTTTATTCGGCCACCTGGACTCTTCAGACTTTGAAGTTATGGCAGTATGTTACGACACGGCAATATTCAACCATTCCACTGTATTAATAATTTTTTATTTTAAAAACAATAAACATACGTCTTGCAACTTTAGTTAACGCTTAGATTGGAAACCTTCTTAGGAATCTTAGATTTACCATTAAATGTATTTTTTGAAAGGAAGATTATAAGCAAAATGTGTAGGCGTATAAAAGAAACAAATATGGTGTATGAAGAATACTTGCAACATTTAAAACGAGCAACATAGATCAAGACAAGCACTCAAAGACAACAGAGGAAAAGGAAGACTGAGACAGTTAAGACAAATAAAAAACAATGGGCGCAGGAATTTGAAAAGTGGGAGCTAAGAATTGGAGATGTCTGGAAAAAACGATTACTAAGTTCAGGCACATAGTAAATAAAACCAAGATCAATTCAAGGATGTAGCTTTTGAGAAGAAGATGGGGAAGTAAAAGACGGACAGAGAGAAGAAGAAGAAGAGGCATACAGTAAGAAGAAGAAGAAGAAGAAGAAGAAGAAGAAGAAGAAGAAGAAGAAGAAGAAGAAGAAGAAGCAAAAGGAGGATAAGATGAATAAAAAGTGTGGAAAGGATAAGAAAAAAAGGATAGAATAATAAGAATAAAAAACTCAGGATTAATCAATTCTATCATCAATTTGTCGGTCTTCACTCACTTCTTTTACTTATAGATTGTTATGTCAAGGCTTTTCTCGGGGACCATCCGTTACGCAATTTGGGTTCTTTCCATCTTTCTTTATATATTTCTGCGTGTTATGCTAACGTGCAAAGATTTGATTCCTTCACGATCTCATTTTGTATTTTGCCTCCTCTAGCAATGGCAATTAGCAGAGTGTATCTTTTATAATAATTAAAATTTCTCATAAGTGAAGAATGCTAACAATAACAATCTACTGACAACTCGTTTAAGTAACTTGTGTGAACAGTTTATATCGTAAACCACATTTGTGTGTAAATAAATTGTCAAACAAGCACAGAAGTATAAAATTAACAAAGAGGTGTATAAATACAACCATTCACACAGAGAGGGTAAACATACGTGTTGGCTTTTAATCTAAGAAAGTATAATGTGATCTCGGTCCCATGGGCGCCGTTTGCACTCTGCATTGTGTTTTGTATCACTTTGTGACTATCTACCGCAAAGTGTAGGGCAAATCCTTATTTACATATGGAAATACTACAATTGTTACAAAATGGATGGATATTTTTCCCTTTTAAGTGTATTTGTACTTTGCGTTGTCCAAAAAATGCAACAGGCTACTTTTAATTAGAACTTTATTATTTTTATCACTTTCACTATTCGGATTTCTCCTACAGGACAGGAAAAATGAGCAATAATACATTTTCATAAGGCTAAATCATCTGTCGCTCAACAGTCAATTTATAGGAGATACAGTGAGGTATTGTGCTTTGAGCGTAGACGTTTGGGTATAGGGTTTAGGACATTGTAAATCAGTCTTGTGCAAATCAGTTATGCCACGAGATTGGGGAAAGTCTCTGACAGTTTATTTTTACGAAAACGTTTCACGAGTATGCTGTGAAAACCACAGGGATATTAGTTTACTGTACGCAACATAGAACGTATGCAAATAAGTGTTAACGATAGATTAAAGCTTACTGTAGCTACCACCTTACTAGAAGAGATGTTAGGTTTCAGAAAATAATGGAAATTAATTTAGAGTACATTCACTTATTAATTTAATAATTAATAATTTATTGGTTATTAATTTATTAATATGACATTGAAATAGAGTACTTTGATAATGTATTTACATTAAAGTTGCTGATAGAAAATAGAAGAAATATATATGGTATTTATTGACTGCATGAAGGGTATTGAGAATGTTAGTCAAAAATGTATGGAATATCATGGACAGAAGAGACATACCGAAACACGTAATAAAATATGCCTATAGATGTATATATAGATGTTTGTAAGAAGTATGTATAAAGATACCGAAATCGTGGTTAGAGCTAAATATGGCAGCGCCCTTAAAGAAGTTATAAATACGGGATGTTAGATAAGAGTGTATTACTTACGGATTTTAATGAATATTGAGGCGATGCTACAAGAGCGTGGAAGCAGAGACTGGTAATACTAAATTTTAGCACCATTTTAATTAAAATTATTTCTAAAGCCCTCCTGTTTACGGATAATTAGGTTATAATAGCAGACAGCTTGCAGACGTCTCAGTGAATTAAAGTACGTAACGTATAATCTCTGGTATCAAGACCAAGTCCGTTTTGAGGCTGCTTTACTATCAGATGTATACTGGTTGTGAACGATCGATTCATTGAGCAGGCGAACTCACTTAGATTTCTTGGATGTCACATGTTTTACGTAGGAGAAGTAGATGTCCTATTAGAATAATAGGACTATTAAATATTAGAATTAATTCCACACGTTTAATCATATGTGTGGAACTATTATTAGAAAATGAAAGCGGAAGATCAAACGAGACATTCTGTTAAAAGTTTTATAAAAATACTACTTTGCGCGCAAATATTTGACTTTTAATAAGTATTTTAATATAATTGTTTTGTCTATGTCTATATGGCGTTCTGTCAGCTCGTATTATAATTTGTACTCATTAGTCAAATTCTCTCCAAAGCTGTTTTCAAAACTTGTACTATTTTTAACTTGTACTAAATTATTATGTTGGTGCAGCAGCCTTTGGAGATTTAAAAGCACCCGTTTATAAAGCCTTTGGAGATATTTATAAAGTACCTGTTAAATCAAAAACGCTAAATTCTTTGTTTTAAGTGTTACTGTTTTAGAAGCGTTGTATAGCACATTAAACGTTATGTTTTCCTCAACCATGGCTCTTTATTTCAGCAGTAAACTAAAAACCAAAACCGTTGTTACCTAACCTCACAAATGAAAACAACACGTATTTGTGCTTTGCATTAAGTAATAGGACAAATTACAATTATTACATTTCTTCTTTTCCACATCGTAATATATTGTTACGACGGTCTATACGATCGTCGTAGGTACAGTGGAAACAAAATAAGTACAAGACACCAATTAAGTCACTAATCACACCTTTAATTGTTATAGTAAAACAGTTCGTAATTAACAACACAGTGTCTACAACAAATCAAATGAAAATTGTTCATACGCAATAAAATGTCCACTAATATTAAAACTCAACTGTATTACAATTATACCGTCCGAATATAAAACGCAACACTTCACTAATAACTACTTGAACGTACACCGTAATAACTCGAACCGCTCTGTAAATATATCGCACTAATACTCTCGAACCGCACAGTCAAAAATCTCGCATTGAACTGAAAACTAAGGCCGCGACGCGATGTATTTATAGTTACGCTCACACACCAGAAGCTTCCAAACTGCGTCTTATCTCTCGCGAACTACGTAATTGCTACGGCCTTGACACAGTCCGAGCGCCCGAGCGAGGCCTGGCACAGTCGAGAAAATTCTCGCAAAATGCGTCTAGTAGCACGTACACCGCACGCTTACGTCGAGATCTTTCTGGCGCATTCGATAAACGCGTAGATTGTTCTATGCTGTCGTAGCACTGCCCCCTCCTTAAGCCTGTTCGTCCCGAACTGGCAAAGCGTCTTCGAAGTAATACTCGACCAGGCGATCTAGGTGGCCATCCTTGCGAAGGATAATTTTCCCGTTCTTCGAATTCAGTCTCGTGTGATCCGAACATCACGTTCCCAGGAATGCGAATCTTTCGCGCAACCACTAGCTTCGCTGGAATCACTCTCGTTGCGTCATGTACTAATGACCTAAATACCACTGGCTGATCCAAGTTTGTTTGGTTCTCGTCAACAACCTCTTGCGTAACCTCATCTTCAGCCACTTTACCCTCGGCCGCTTCTATCAGCTCAGGAACAAGCAAGAGTTTTGTCTCGACACCCATAGTTGGCTCTCCAATCACTTCTTTTGTCGTTATACTTATTTGTACTTCCTCTGCTAGTTCTTCCTCCATTTCCGCTTGCAACAGGGAGGTTTCCTCTTGACCAGACTTGTTGAATTTTTCTTCGACTAATGCCACTCGCTTAATCGAATGGTTGGTAGACCCTGTCATTTTAGCCATGCAAAGCTTTATCTTCTCTTGGCCAACTTTCAGGACATTCTCTCTTAAGTCCACAACGAATCCGCAGGCATTCATAATGTCCGTGCCAAGAATCACTTCATCGACAATGTCTGCAACAAGCATTTGGTGGCTAAACTCAAGAAGACCCAGGCGTACACGTACGTCTACCTTTCCTAGCACCTTGACGGGGCTTCCAGTCACAGTCTGTATTGTACAAGAGCTAATTAGAGGATGGCGGTTATAGACTAAGTCAGGGCGCACAATGGACACTGTTGCGCCCGTGTCAACTGTAAATGATGTTGGTTTACCATCCGCAAATCAACTAACAATCAAGTTTCCACTGATCTTATGTAGCGTGGAAACTGTGTGCTGTTCTGGGCCTTTACTTCTCCAATTGGTGCGATCAGTCTCTTCTCTCTGTATCTTCTTCTCCCAACAGTCTACCTGTAGATGACCACGTTTTCCACAGTTGTAACATTTCGGTCTTCTGTCTTTTTCAAATCGTTGCGACTCTCTTGAACTTTTGAATTGTTTGTCCGACAACACTGTTTTTCTGCACCCATCGTAACGGTAATGTGATACAGGGATCTTCTGACTGCAACGTGATGGCACAAACCCATTAATGTAGCGGGACGCTGACTTGGCAGCTTCAAACTCTAGGGCGTGAACAAGAGCTTCTGAGCTATCTCGGTGTCTTGCCATTCGTAACACTTGCTGAAGTTCACAATCTCCGATGCCATCAATAAATGTCTGCACCGTAAACCTTATTCGGAAGTCTTCTGGTGCTTCAGGATAGCCCAAACTAATCAATCTGTCGATACTTGCTTCAAATTCTTGAAGACTTTCCCCGGAACGTTGTCGTCTTGTTCTCAACTGAGCGTAGTACACCTCTCGCAAATGTTTATCACCGTAGCGTAATTCTAGAGCTTTTATCAACTCGGCATAGATGTTCTGGCTGTCAGGTGGCACTTTCTGTAGTAGTTCTGCCGCGGGTCCTTTTAATACAAGAACAAGTGAAACAGCCTTGTCTTTTTCTGTCCAATTATTTGCGCATGCAGCAGCTTCAAATTGGCGGACGTACGTTGCCCAGTGAGTGCTTCCGTCAAAGGTTGGAGCTTTGACATGAACTGTCCCTACTGCAGGCAAAGTGACTTTCTCTGTTAACTTATTTTCTGTGTATTTTTCTGTCTTGATCACTGGTACAGTCTGTTCAGAAATTTGTTTTGGTTGAATCTTCATGCACTGTTCGATTTCACTTTTAATTTGTTCTCTTGTGTTTGCCATTGAGTTTTCTACTGCAGATATTTTATTTGACACAGATTCTTCTATAACAGATATTTTTGTAGACATCGATTCCTCCACAGTCAAGACAGATTTTTCTACTTCAGCTATTTTTAATGTCATTGATTCTTGTACCTCCGATATTTTAGTTACTTGCTTATTAAGCTCACCTCGTAGGAGACCCAACTCTGCAGCGGTTTGTTCTTGTGTCTGCTTTTGCTGCTGTATTAACTCCTTGATGTCATCTGCTTCCTGCTTCCGTTCCTCTGCCTCCTGCAGGAGGGTTTTCTGTCTCGCTTCCGCTTTCTCGTCTTGTCGTTTTTCTGCTTCTTCCTGTGTCTGCCGCAGCAGTGTTTGTAAAGCTTCCATTATCTGACTGGGATCCATGTTTACCGATTTAATTACGAATCACACTCGTCTTGTACAAAGCGTCCACTGTTTCCACTGTTAACCGTTCTATCCCAGTTCTGACACCACTGTTACGACGGTCTATTCGATCGTCGTAGGTACAGTGGAAACAAAATAAGTACAAGACACCAATTAAGTCACTAATCACACCTTTAATTGTTATAGTAAAACAGTTCGTAATTAACAACACAGTGTCTACAACAAATCAAATGAAAATTGTTCATACGCAATAAAATGTCCACTAATATTAAAACTCAACTGTATTACAATTATACCGTCCGAATATAAAACGCAACACTTCACTAATAACTACTTGAACGTACACCGTAATAACTCGAACCGCTCTGTAAATATATCGCACTAATACTCTCGAACCGCACAGTCAAAAATCTCGCATTGAACTGAAAACTAAGGCCGCGACGCGATGTATTTATAGTTACGCTCACACACCAGAAGCTTCCAAACTGCGTCTTATCTCTCGCGAACTACGTAATTGCTACGGCCTTGACACAGTCCGAGCGCCCGAGCGAGGCCTGGCACAGTCGAGAAAATTCTCGCAAAATGCGTCTAGTAGCACGTACACCGCACGCTTACGTCGAGATCTTTCTGGCGCATTCGATAAACGCGTAGATTGTTCTATGCTGTCGTAGCAATATCGATACAATCGCATATTATATAAAACATCGAAAACGTACTGCTCCGATGCCGCTAAAGAGCTTCTGTTTATTTACTTGTTACTATGGTAATTAATTCTGGTCTCCATGGTGTGGTTGACATCTTTCGCCTTGTGTCAAAGGTTAGGTGGCAAATAGTGTCAAATTAGGTGGCAATCGCTGTAACGATGTAGAATTGTATTCAGGCTTTACACACATAAATCCTCAGGCTTTGAGTTATATATATATAGATGGCAGTGCCATGCGGTCATACGTAGCCTACACTGTAAGAAATTACCTTCTTCTGAATACAGGCTAGTGAGATGAGGTTTTTAAGATCTATGCTTGGAGTATCTCGGAGATAATATAAGGATCGCCTCCGGAACGGACAACCTAAATGACAGAATCAAGCAATACAGGCAGGGTTAAACGGGCCATATGTAAAGAATGCATCAGAAGAGACTACTGAAGATACTAATGTTTTATCTTCCCGAGGAAAACTGTAACATTTGAAAGGCAGAGGAAAAGGTGGTCAGATCAATGATTGCGCAATTACTGTAAGGACCAAAAGCTGAAGAAGAGGAAGAGGTAGAAGAAGGAAAAGAAGAAGAAGAGTTTGTTCCATTACATCTTTCTCTTTTATAACCACCAATACAAATGGTATTGAGTTGTACGTTTTACCGTAAACATTGAATTTTTGTATAAACATTATTAAAATTGTTAAAATCTGTATAATATTTATCTTATTCCGTCGTGTGACTTCTTTTGCGTTTTGGTTTACTTTACGCGTTTCGAGACATATGTCCCGTCATCAGAAAATACAATATAAATGAGAACATTCAGTTCACTCTTGAGACTGAACCAAATAATAAATTAAACTTTTTGGACTTAACAGTTACTAAACACTTTGATAAACTGAAATTCAGTATATATAGGAAACCAACCACCATCGATGTAACCATACCTGTCGACTCACATCACCCCTTTCCCCAAAAAATGGCAGCCTATAATTACTTTATACACAGACTTTTAACAGTAGGAAGTAGGCAAATATGGATTAGGAAAGAGAAATGAAAGAGGAGAAAGACTAGTAAACTTTTGTAAAGAAAATAGCATGACAATTGGAAATACTTTATGCGAATCACACAAAAGAAGGAGATATACGTGGACATCCAGAATAAATGGTGATAGATACCAGATTGACTATATACTGATACAACAAAAATATAGAAACAGTATTTTAAGTGCTAAGAGCTACCCGGGAGCAGATGTAAACTCTGATCATAATCTCGTGGTGGCGGAAATATATCTGAAATTGAAAAAGACTAAGAAAAGTCAGAAAATAGAAGAATTCAATTTGGAAAAAGTAAAAGAACAAGGAATAAAGATTGAATTTGAAAGAAAATTTGTGACAGTGACAACAGATAAACCTAAGAAAACAAATATAAATGAAAGATGGGAAAACATGAAGACTGGTTTAAAGGGAACAGCTAAAGAGGTCTTAGGAACTAGAGTGCGACAAAAAATACGAAAAGATTAGGTAACAGCAGAAATGGTTGACAGAATTGAAGAGAGAAGAAAGTGGAAAAATATTAGTACGGAAGAAGGGAAGAAAAGCTTACAGAAGACTTAATAATGAGCTACAAAGAGAAACTGAAAGAGCAAAAGAAACCTGGATCAGAGGAAAGTGCGAGGAAATAGAAAAACTGGAAAAAGAAGGGAGATATGAGATGCTGTATAAAACAGCCATGGAATTAGTATACAAAGACAAAAATACCAATAATAGCAGAGAGATAGAAGCAGTTGATGGAAGAATGTTGTGTGAGACCAGTGAAGTTGTGAAAAGATGAAAGGAGTATATAGAGGATCTGTACGACTTAGAACACAAACCTCAAGAAGAAGACATGAATGTTGAAGAGGAAATTGAAGTAGAGGAAGACAGTAAGGGATGTAGTATTCTAGAGAGTGAAGTAATAAAATCTATGAAAGAAATGAAATAAAAGAAAGCAATGGGAAGCGATAATATACCAATAGAGTTACTGAAAGCATTAGAAGGAGAAGGACGGAAAATATTTACTGAACTTAGTAATGAAATATATAAAAATGGTAAATGGCCAAAGCTTTTTAGAGAAATAATTATGATACCAATTGGAAAGAAGAAAAACACTAAAAAGTGTGAAGAACACAGGACCTTAAGTTTAATTTCCCATGCAGCTAAGGTACTACTAAGGACACTAAACAGAAAATTATGTACAAAAATGAATTAAATTGTTGGAGAAGAGCAGTTTGGATTCAGACGAGGAGTTGGGACAAGAGACGCATTAGGATTGTTAAGGATAATATGTGAAAGATATATAGAAAAAAGTAGGAATGTGTATGGAATATTTATAGATCTGGAAAAGGCATTTAATAGAGTTAAATGGCATAAACTAATGGAAATACTTAAAAGACATGGAGTGAATTGGAGAGAAAGGAGACTTATTAAAGATTTATATCTAAATCAAACAGCAAAAGTAAGGATAAAGGAAGAATTAACAGAAGATATAGAAATGGGGAGAGGTGTGAGACAGGGATGCTGCCTGTCACCAACCTATTTTAACATGTACATAGAGGACATTATAGCCGAATGCTTTAAAGGAACGAGAGGAGTTTGCTTACGAGGAAGGAGGATTGAATGTATAAGATTTGCTGACGATATGGTAATATTAGGTGAAAGTGAGGAAGAAGTATGTACGATGCTAGATGACTTAAGCAGTAAGTGTGAACAGTACGGAATGAGGATTAATGAGAAAAAGACAAAATGTATGGTAGTTGGTGGAAAAGGGTAAAGAATAAATATTAGACTGAATAGCGAACAAGTAGAACAAGTAAACAGTTTCAAATACTTGGGAAGCATAGTTACAGATGACATAAAAAGCACGAAAGAAATACAAACTAGGATTGCAATAGCAAAAGAAGCATTCAATAAAAAGAAAAATTGTTAAACGGGCCATTAAACAAAGAACTAAGGAAAAGGTTGGCAAAGTGTTATATATGGAGTGTGGCATTGTATGGAGTGGAGACGTGGACTTTAAGGAAGGAGGATGAAAAAAGGATTGAAAGTTTTGAAATGTGGATGTGGAGAAGAATGGAAGGAGTTAAATGGGAAGACAGAGTACGGAATGAGAAAGTATTAAGAAGAGTGGGAGAGAAAAGAGAAGTATTAAAAACAATAAGGAAGAGAAAGAAGAACTGGATAGGACACTGTTTAAGAAGAAAGTCTATTATAAAAGACAGTCTAGAAGGCATGGTTAGCGGAAAAAGAAAAAGAGGAAGAAAGAGACGACAGTTGATGGACAACATCAAGGTAGAAAACTACATTACCACGAAAAGGCTGGCAGAAGGCAGAGAACAGTGGAGGAGTTCATAAAGAAAACCTGCTATACAACAGATGAACCTATGATGATTATGACTGTGCCCGTAAGGGTTTCACGGATTAGATTTGCCAAAAAAACACAAAATTCTCGGATTATTTTACTTATAGTTTTTCTATCAACAGAATCAAAGGCCTTTTCGAAATCAACAAATGTTACTACAATCTCCTTTGAATTCAGTAGCCTGTGACGGATTATTGACTTCAGGGTGAATATTTGTTCTGGACAGGATCTGCCCTTCCTAAAGCCACCCTGATATTCACCCAAATAGCTATCCAACGTTTTTTCTACTCTCTTCAATAGAATTTTTGAAAATATTTTATATGCACCTGGAAGTAAAGATTCTGTAGTTGTTAACTTCTTATGTTGCGGATGTATTAAGGCCACCTTCCATTTTTCTGAGATTTTTCTGTTTTCCAAATTTCTTCAAAATTAATTGTAGATCATTTTTGATCTTTGGTAGAGACCATTTCAAAAGTTCAACTGATATAGAGCTTCTCCACTAGCTATATTATTTTTCAAAGTTTTAATTACTTCTTCAATTTCTTTGATAGTCGGAGGTCTACCTTCTTCTAAATTTTCATAAATGTCTGATAGTTCTAACCTCTGAATTGGTTCCGGGCAATTTAAAAGTTGATCTAAATATTTTGCAAGTATTTCTCAATTTTGCTCATTGCTTAGGCCAATTCTACCACTTTCATTTTTAAAACATACACTTGGTGTTTGGTAACTCTTTAGTTTATTTTTAAAAGTCTGATAGAAATCTCGACAATTATTTTTTATAAAATTTTCCTGCATTTCAACAAATTTTAATTTTTTAAAAGATCTTTTAGATCCCTTTATTATCCTTGCTGGTTCCTTTTCATTTTGCTTAAATTGCTCGTAGTGTTCAGGTTTTCCTAACCATTTCCACTTTTTCCATTTTTTTGCTCTCTCTGCAAATGCTTCTTCACACAATTCATTCCACCATACTTGCCATAAAAACATGTCGTTTTTATGTTTTAACTATTCTGCTTTCCTTTATTCTGTTCAGAACGTCCTCAATATTCTCTTTGTCAATCAAGTCTTATAATTCTCTTGTCAATAATCTTCGTTCCTATCTACACCCTCTTTTAAAAGTCTTAACCGATCTACAGTCGTTTAAATTTCTACATCTGTACATCTACAAAATAGGCTCTCTTTTTATTAAAAACTTGTTTAACAAAGGCTAGTCTTGTTTTTATGTTTACTTTGCTCGTGCAGTTCTGCGTTAACATACTGAACACATATTTGTATTTTCTACCCCGCATTTTGCTAAATTAAACACACACACACACACACACACACACACACACACACACACACACACACACACACACACACACACACACACACACACACACACACACACACACACACACACACACACACACACACACACACACACACACACACACACACACACACACACACACACACACACACACACACACACACACACACACACACACACACACACACACACACACACACACACACACACACACACACACACACACACACACACACACACACACACACACAAATAGAGAGACAGACACCATTACGTATCTAAGCGTATTATATGCACACACAATTTATAGCCTTTAGTGGAGACGCTCTGAAGGTTCCAATTAGCAGGCAAACAATTCCATATGCTTAGAAATGCAAGTTTGCTAATTAATGCAGCTGTAAGATGTAACAATGTGTACACTACACAGTGATTATACAGCGCATGCTAAACGTAAGTACGGATTAAGAACATTAGCGGATAAAAAAACTACAGCACGTGGACTCTCTTGCACGAGAGATTACGAGAGATTAGAGATTATCCTGTACTGCCTTAACAGTCTTAATTAGAAACACGTTTATTTGTTGACGTTTGAACATAAAAACATGTTTATTTGTTGACGTTTGAAAATAAAAACATGATAATGACGATCACAATTTACATTCCAAGATTACGATGCTTACATGTGTACCGATTAACAAATCATGCTATCTTTTCTGTAACCTTCAAATATTTTATTTATCTATTTAATAAATGTTAATAAATATTTAATAAAACATGTAATTTGAGACTAGACAGTTGCGATAGTACACTTGACCTGCTAAACTTAAGAAATATAATATTATCAGGACAATATAAAATAACAGGTATAGACGAGAATTTTCAGAAACTCCTCATGGGAACCAACGTATCAGTAACATTAGTTTTACACATGTGGAAATCTTGGACCCAAACACTTAACCCTTCCTGCCTTTCTAACAACCAATAAACAGCTAGTAGCCAAAAGGATAGAAATACAAAAAAGTAATGAAAAGTAGTTAATATATATAGGTTATACGAGAATTCAGATGAGTGAGTTCGTGAGAAGTGTACCAAGGGGCAGAAGAATGGTGTACGCAAAAGGTTTTGGGGGGTTAGCAGCGTAGACCGCTAGAAGTGAGATAAAGTATGTTTACTTGTTTAAAAAGAATTATCACTGTTGTACACAACTATAGAAAAAATATTCCGATTAGCGCTTTCAAGCTTCACAGCTCGTCGTCAGATCGGAAAATTTGTTTGCCATTATAACCACTAAGACAACTTTCTTAATTAGATTTTAAAAAGGGTTGCTCTCTTGTATCATATTATGTATCGAGTGCACTTATATATACCAAGAAGTCCCAATGTTGTTTTAAAATAAAGTTAAATAGTTACATATTTATTTTAAAAATTCTAGTTATTTTGTAATTATTTTATACTACTTTTAATTCTTCTTTTCTTTTTAACACTGATAGGTTTATAAGAAATTATTAAAAAGTTTGAGATATTTAACAACAATGAATCTTTATATACAATGGCAAGTTGTGGTTTTGATTCCTCCAATCACGTTGCAGTATTTAGCATTGTTTTAAAGGACGTAGTAATAATTTGTTTTTTATTCTATGTTATTGATGATAGTTTGACAAAGATTATGAGGAGTGGTAATTTACAACATCCGACACTTTACAGTTAAAAAAAAATTTCCAAGTACAGTACACTCAAAGTCTATGGGACAGTTACCGCAAAGAGAGAAAAAAGTCAAGACTATTGTTATAATTTTCGTCAGACAAATAGTATCCAAACTTTATATTCTCATTCTCTGTCTGCCTGTCTGTCTGCCTCTCTCTCTCTTTCTCTCTGTAACAGTCATTATTTTCTGTAATGTATAGCTACATCTGTGCGGTTCCCACAGGCCTGTATTACTGTGATATATACGACTATTACTGCACGGTAAAGGTTTAATAGTCTGAATGGGATGCATTATGTCAAAGGTATTATACCCTACGTTAGTACTGTAAGGTAACTTACGTAGTGTTATGGAGTTGAATAGTGCCCACGTGTTTGGTGGGACGAATTAGTTTAAGATACATGCAATACTGGTTTATAAAAAACATTGTGCTGAGACGCACTTTTGACGTACGTCGCGGTAACGATGACGGATATACTTTTCTCAAACCTTGTTATTCCTATTTTGATTAAAATGAACTCCCGGCCTGTTTGGCCGTGGTCAAAAGTTTCTAACAAAACCAGACGTTTCGGCAGCGCCACTTACTGCCGTCTTCAGTGGAAACGAGTTAACGTGGGATAATCTACGATAAGACCACAGTACTGTGGTTGAGGCTGGCATTTGTAATTGAGCTGACATTCTTTATGTTTAATATTTCCTGTTCGATACTGAACAGAGCTATCCTTAACCAACCGTTGCCAGCCTGTGCCCACAGTACTGTGCACCTAACGTATATCGTCCCACGTTAACGTTAACTCGTTTCCACTGAAGATGGCAGTCGGTGGCACTGCCCACGGATACTAGAATACACGGTAGGGGTCACGCGCAGGTGGGCTGTGAGCGGTGACGTCACCGCGTACCCACTCGCCTCGCCACACCGCATAGAATCTTATAGGCACACCGCGCGCACATGTTTAACTCATACACGTTTGTGAATATAATCGAGATTTTTCATGTTTTAGTGTATTATTATTATTACTAAGTTATTTATTAGTTAAATAAACAAATATATTTTTTCTATGGTCGGTGAAATGCTAGTATAAAGCCTCCGAAGGACGTCAACCTCTTTCACCATCTCGGAGGGCACTACTTTTTTTTTGCTGGGGGAAGAGGCTCGCACAGGCTTAGAACACATAGACCTGTGGTACGGAGAAACCCCCAATAATGTCATTTTAAACTCTTTAAAACAGTAAATTTTAATTTATCTTTACAAATTATACATATACATAATATAAATCAACTTTTCTACTTTCACACCAAAGCCTTTAACTGTATTAGGCTAACGTGTTTCCTTTTCTTTATTCTGGAAAGTTATGTTGCAACTTTTTTCATTTTCTTCACTATTTGTCTTTGTTCGCCCTCAGTTCGCTTATTACCTTTGCATTTTTTTTTCTTGTTGATAGCTTTCATTCTGATGAAAGTGCGGGTCCTTACAAAACACATCACAGCAAAGTCCTCTATTCCTGGATATTTCGCGTTTATAACGTCCTTTAATCTTACAAAAACTTTTGGGTTACCATCAATGGAATTGCCGTGGAATCGTTGAAATTCTCTTTCCATTTTCAAAGAGAATCCCATGAACCGTTCAGTTGGCTTCATTAAAGATCCTCTTGAAATTGTTTGAAGCCAGTTCTTTCCTGAAAAATTTACGTGTTCAGTTGTGTTACCATACAAATGTGCTAATTTGGGGTGTTTACGTTTAACTCTATAAGCAACATATCCTGCAATCATCTCTAACAACTCAACATTTTCCTTCAAATCTGGAACATTTTCCTCTTCGTATTCGGTGCAATTCTCAAAAATGTCGCCCACTTCTGAAATGATTTCTTCAACCTCCTTGTTCTCGCACTCGCTGTCTAAGCTTTCCTGTAAACATGAAGTGTCTTGCTTCTTAGAAGATGATGGTTCTACAGTCGTATCTTCAGTTTCCGACAAAGTATTAGCACTTAAAATATCAATTTCTTTCTCATTCTTGCATGTGCCACCTGATATGAGTTCCCTCGCATTACGGCTCAAAATCAAAGACTTGATTCTTTCGGAGACGGTGGTAGGCAAAGGGTGATCGTAGAATCTCCCCAATCCTCTTACTTTAGAAAAGTAACTCTCAAGTATATCCTGATTGCATCTTGATGACATGACGTACGTGTAGCCTTCCAATGTTAACTCCTTAAACAAAGAGCGTAGACTGTTTATAGACATTAAAAACCCCTTCTGAAAAGGGAGCAAATCATCAGTAGGTTTCTTTTCTTTTTTTTTTGGACTTACTCTTTTCTTTCTTCTCATTTCCTTTTGGTATGTGTTTTATTACTCTCATTGTGAGAATGAGGTCATACAGCTTGTCTAACGCGCCATCTTGTTCTGGTAAACAATTTCCGTATGCACTTTTTAATTTATATCCATCAACAGGAGCTCTGGAGTTCAGCACATCAAATCCATTGTTTATGACCTTTACAGCCTCACCAACATAACTGAACTCAGGAAGGTTATGACAGATGGCTTGTCCTACAGTGAGCGAAAACAGCTCAGCTGCTTTCCTTACATTTTGCCTTTCCGTACCAGCAACAAGCAAATGGTTCATGGTTAGTTTATGAGCGTATTGTAAATCTACGCCGGTGTCTTGAAGTTCAACTAACTTAATGAACGCTTCTTTTCTGAGCAAACTACCAGAATTAAGTCGATAACCATCGTCAAGCAGATGATTTCTTAACAGTTTTAAGGCATGAGGCACATCACAAAAAACCCATACTTTTCTGTTTTGATTTGATGGATTTTCGAATCCTGAGTCATCAAATGTAACCTTTAAATTCCCTATAAGTTTTCTGTTTGATGGCCCCATATCACACACAATTGCTCTCACTTTAAATTCAACATTTTCTATGAATTTAATCATTTCAGTCAACAAGTCCTTAGAAACGGCCGTGTCAAAGTTATAATAAATGGGCTGCATCCATTTTCCTACTAAACTTCTGATGACCGCAACTTGAGCATTGTTGTGGGGTCCTCTGATAATCTCCTCTACCTGGTCAAAACATAAGTCACTGTTAACTTTCATTTCATCAAAGCTAAGAATTACGTCTTTTTCAAATGTAGTTAATAGCTTTGATTGGGTTTTCATGACAGTAAGGCTTAAATCAATAAAACCTGGTGGAACGCTAAACTGCCTGAGTCTTCTTTTAATAGTGACTTCACTAGGAAGAGGATATTTCAATACATCCCTGACAAAAGATAACGCTTTATAAGATATACAACGTAAACTCGCAGCCTTTGCAATATCTTCAGATGACCAATTAGTGCACCGTCCTTTTATAACCACTTGTTGTTGACAGTCAGAAAAAGAACCCTCAACCACTTTTAGCGAATGTTTTGTTTTATGTAACTCATCATTACACCGAGAGAGACGATCCTGTAAATTTGTATTCTTTTGCCTAAGTTCTTTTATTTCTTTCTCCATAATTTCTAATTTTTGACATAAGCCCACAGTGTCGCATTTACAGCATTGTTTGTTTTCATAGTTGAAGTTTTCTCTACTAGTAGTTTCTTCATTAGTTGGTAATATATTTACCTGTAAAATCTCTTCTACTTCTTTACGGTAACTTCGTTTTTGTGCCCGAATTTCTCTCTCATTATTAGGCTCATTACTACCCCGTAAATCAACACTGGAGGATGGGAGATGTAAAGTTGGAACAGCATCAGGCTTCAACTTGCGTTTCGGAGGAAGATTCAACAGTTCACTTTTCAAATCCCTTTCATAATCAGAATCAGCAAAATGTATTGAGCACACACGAGCATTATCAACTGAAAACGAATCGGCACGTTTACAAGCATTTATCCATTTTTGTTTCGTCTCATTGTTCTTAGGAAATGTATGAAAATTAATTCCTAACTTACTTCCTTGTCTGCTGTGGTTAGTACAACTCGCGATCGCACAACAAACCATTATTTTTCACTAAAAACAACTTCAAACTTACTCTCAAAAACCCCTCAATACACTGATAACTGCAGCGTAACTCTGCACTTAATCGTCAATCACCGATAAGAATTTACACTCACGTAAACAACGTTGTATTCACTCATAAACGCAGTAACAACACAATAGGTTATGGCAGTGGAGCGGTGGCTGGGTTCGCGGTGACGTCAGCGGCGCGGCTTGCTACTGCGCACACTCCCCGTACCCCTACCGTGTATTCTAGTATCCGTGGCACTGCCTATACGTCTGGTTTTGTCAGAAACTTTGGACCACGGCCAAACAGCCTAGGAGTTAATTTTAATCGAAATGACACCGGCCGTGTGGGCCTCCGTACAACATTATGTTATTCCTATATTTGTGCAACAAAATGAGGGTCACCGTAATCAACACATATGTTTACATCATACTCATGTAAGTATTTACACTACACGTAAATGATTAAACAGTACATAATTTTTACAATCACCTTTTTTATTTTACTAAGGAATACAAAGGGCATATCATGTTCTTTAAATATGTCTACTACAACAATACATTTTTCAGTTATGTGTGTTTATAATAATTGTAATACACACTATGATCACAAAATTTATTATTATTATTTTATTTATGATCAAGTTATTTACGATATGTTGATGAGCTGTGAAGCTTGAAAGCGCTAATCGGAACGATTTTTTTATAGTGGTGTGCAACAGTGTTAATTCTGTTTGTGATTATAACCACTAACACAACTTTCTTAATTAAATTACAAGAAACGTTTATAATATACATAAAAAATATAATATGCCTAATAATAATAATAATAATAATAATAATAATAATAATAATAATAATAATAAGAAGAAGAAGAAGAAGAAGAAGAAGAAGAAGAAGAAGAATAAGAAGAAGAAATAGAGGGAATATTTCAATGATATTGTAATAATATATCTAGGGGTTAGTGGTAAAACTACCCAAGTCCAGGTTTTAATAATGTTTAAAAAAAACCACAGTTTTTTATGAATTTATCTTTTTATTTTTATTTTTTAACAGATTTGTAATCAATAAAAAACTCTATTAATAATAAAATTAACCTTGAAAATCAGCTTTATGATATATAATTGCACTTGAGTACCTTTAATTTCAGTTTTCCGTAAATTCACGTGAGTGGATTTACCAATTATCGCGGTAGATTTACCAATAACCCCGCGATATAACAATAAAATGGAAACAAGAATAAATGTGTCGGTTACAATACATTGCATTATACAAAAACCTAATAAATGTATGGGGGGATTTGTATCTACCATCAGATTACCAGAGAGGAGGAAATTAAGAAACAGAAGTATTATATGTCCATTATATTAAACATAACAACGTAATTATTTTCATTTTATCATACTTCAAATGTTATAGTTGAATTAAAGAAGCGTCGTATAATTTTCATAAAAGCAATGTGTAGTTCAACAATGAATACGTTGAGAGTTGAAAGTCTTAGTGTCACGTCAGTACATTATGTGAATACATTGTCGCAAAGATCAAAGAGGCCGTGCTATACATATCTAGCATGTGATTATTGTCGCGTCGCTGATGACACACGTCAAGGACTCGTTACCGTGGCCGTCGTGAGTCGGTTCTAATATCACTAAATTAAGACTGTTCTTTATTCACTTTGTACTCGCAAAGCTATTGATCATAGGTTTGGGCTCTGTGAGTAACTTAGGGAGTAATGAAACTCGTTTTAATAAAACCCTTATGTGATCTCCAAGAAATTACTAAATCAATACAAAAGGTAATATAAAAGAAACACGGTTTAAGCATTTATTATTACGTTTTCATATGGTATTTTATATGCTATACAAGTGGCAGTGGTTGTAACAATAATCTTTTGCGTTCTAACAGGATAGGTTTAATGTTTTTTTGGGTTCATGTATATAACAGGATTTTTGTGAGAAGCGTTCAAGAGGTGTACATTTAAATATTGTGTGTATAAGTGCTCTCTTTATGGATCATGCACCTTTGTTGCAGTCATTGTTATCTTTGTCCCATCGTCATTGACGTCTTTCACCATCACCACAATTACCGTCATCGTCATTATCATCATCGTAGCAACCTATTCCCCCCTTCTCTCATTCGCCTTCTTCGTTGGCGCATACAGTTATCCTGGTTTACTTCGTTATGACCAATATGTTTCAAGTTTCATAAACTAATTTGTTTTCTTTTTGTACGTAAACAAGGAATCTTTTCAAAACACAGTCAATCATCTGGATATCAGTTTTGAAACATAAAAAATGTGTTAAGGGGTAGAATGCGTCTCTCACATGTTCTGCTACCCACATGGCAACACTTTGCATTAAGCGAAGAAATTACTTTACACTTTTATTGAGCACGAGGAATTCACACCATTACTAAGTGTCAACAGTTATCCTCCGGCAAGCAAACGACCGGGTGTAATGCGATGTCTTTTATACTTAGGGTTTAAATATAAGTCAACAAGAGCCTGGAGACGATCCTGCACCTTATAAACACAACTAGATTAAATTAAGCTTAGTTTTGTAAATTACCATTTCCTTAATCAAACTGCAAAACACTCAAGGACAGTAACAAAGTAAGAAACATGGTAATAGTGGCGGAACTAGTAACTGGTACTCAGGGGATGAAACTAGCTTATGGGGGGAGGAGATAAGACTAGTTTACATGTTGGAATAAGACATTTTTAGGACAAATGAGAAGCTTACGAATCATCCTGTATAATTAAATTGTTAAAATTACCTTGTGTATCGAGCTTCACTTCCTTGCAACTTATTTTTTTATATTTTATACACAACGCGTTTTGAGAATTATAGTCCCATCGTCAGGTGATAAAATATGTTTACTCACATGGAGTACGTCAATTAATAAAAGTCACACAAATTCCGTTATTTCAGCGACTGTAAAATAGAGTGCGAAGACTGTAATAGTTTTTATATTGGACAGACAGGCAGAAAATTCTTGGATAGTTACAAATAACATCTGCCTAAGAGTGACATTAGGAACATCAAATGAAACTTTGCCTTACATGTCATCGATCATAACTATAATTATTACAGTTTTTAAACAATTTCAAAACACTGCATTTTTGCACAAAAGAGAAAAGTCATGGACGTACTGGAAGAGTTTGAAATTTCCTGAGTTTCCAAAACTCAGGGTGATCAGCTTCTGAATGAAAAACGTATTTTGAATCCAACGAGCTATATGATACATCTATACGCGTGTTAGAACAATGTGATAGATAAGTTCGGGCACAGTATAATGTGGAATCGCGAGATCCGTAACGATGCGGATCGTGAGATAACGCGGGTTGGGAGTCGTTTGAATAACGGGATGTGTGTGACTTTTATTAATTGACGTACTCCATGCGAGTGAACATATTTTATCACCTGATGATGGGACTATAATTCTCGAAACGCGTTGTGTATAAAATATAAAAAAAGAAGTTGCAAGGAAGGAAACCTGGATACACAAAGTAATTTTAACAATTTAATTGTTCACGCAACTTGGAGACCACAACAACAATGTACATCGTGTATAATTGTCTGAATACATTATATAAATTCTTGGAGTCTAAAGGTTTTAAGTAAACCGACGTAGTAAACCGGCGGTATACTGCAAATACGTACGTTTTTTACCAAACGCTGAGTGATTATCATTGTTATGAAAACTCTAACTTTACTTAATTAATTTACAAATGCTGTAATTCTTTTTACTTCTACAAGTATTTATAAGCTTCATTTTTTCATACTCAACTGTCTTAGAAACAGACTTACGTATAGTAAAAATGGAATTTCACTGAAATTTTTAATAGCTCTGGGAGGGATAGTTTACATTGCCACCCCATCCGTATTTGCGCCACTGCGTAGTAATTTTAAGACTATGTACACAAGAGTTATATCAATGTGTTCGTTCTTGGCACTCGTTGCTTGAAGGAAATTCTCTGATTTTTCCCACACTACGTATATCCGTTTTGCCCTTGTATAATGATATATCAGTACTCGTTAAGTACTCGTCACAGCAAACAGCCAAGTGCAACAATTGCATTGCGATGGATGTTCAACATCTGTATGTTTCATACGTAAGGCCGGCGGCACACTGGAGATACATTTTGTTTCGCGACAGAACCGATTGGCGCATCGTGTTGCAAAGCATCGCAAATGGCTCTACTGCCATTAGGATGTATAAAGCGCCGCACACTGGCTGCGACATTGTCTAGAGGTCTCGTAAGGCCAATCGCGATCACAGACGAAGCTCCTTCAATTTATGTCTCGCAACAAAACAGCTTGCGACCTTTTGAACTGCGCATGCGCAGGATTCTAACCCCACAAGACGGGGAGTTTATATTACGCTTACACTTACTTAGTCCTACATGGAAAGTGCGTGCAATATCCTTTCGTTCTATTCTCGCATATCATTGTGTATTTACTGTTATTATTAATTTCTATTAGTATAAAATAGAAAAAATTGTAGATATAGTTGAAACTGAAATAAAATGCAAAATATTGCCTGTCACGAACCCACGAACCGCACACTTTTACAGTTCAGAAACAGCTGACGAGAAATTGTTGTGTCGTGAGCCAATGTCTGAAACCTGTCTACACTGAAACGACGCCTTGCGACACGATGCGTCAAAACGGTTCTGTCGCAAAAGAAAATGTCACTCAAGTGTGCGGGCGGTCGTATTGTGTATACTAATTCTTTAATCAAACTGTTTTTGCAGAATGCTAAAATTAAGATGAATTTTGTAAGCAATAATATTGTATTTTATGTGGAGAATAAAATCTTAATAGAAGCAGGGAAACCGAAAACAGCTCCTAGAGTTAGCCTGATCAATTGTAGAGTACAACAAGAGTGTCTATTTTCACCTTCTCTTTTTAATTTATATGTTGAGGATGCCATACAGAACTGTCAGATGTGTTTTCCAGAACATTTTATGATTGGTCACTCTGCAATTGACACTTTGTTGTTTGCGGACAATCAGGCTATTCTGTCGGACTCTTGTCGGACTAACAGATGGGGATACATTTTTTAAATCGTATCTGCAAAGACTCTGGATTGCAGATATCCACACATAAGACCAAGGCAATGGCTTTTCGTGGAACTGATCCCGTACGGGCAAAAATGGTTATAGATGGTACTGTCCTGGAACAAGTTAGCAATTTTAAACACCTGGGCTACAGTGTGTCTTATAGTGCATGCGACAACGTTTGTGAATAAGTTGGATAAGTTCAACCTTACGTGCGGAACTATTAGGCGGACCCTTAAGTCAGCAAGTAAAGGGACACGCCTAAAATTCTACAAGGTGATGGCCCATCCCACACTTCTCAATGAAGAAATGAGATTTTTCAGGCACTCGGTAGGGTATATCTCCATGATCATAGAAGAAACAGAGATATACGGCAGGAACTGAACATTATGAGTATACTCGACAGGGTCGCCCAGTATCGGCTAAATTGGTGGGAACATCTTTGCCGAAAGGATGACTGCCATATCCCCAAACAACTCTAGAACTATAAGCCGAGGGGACGGAGAGGTGTGGGACGTCCGAGGAAGCGCTGGAGTGAGCAGCTCTAATCTTTGCCTATTTGAGACCGGTAAAAACTGTCCTTGGTTTAATCCGCGAAGATGATGATGATGAATAATATTGTCAACCATCTAAATATGGGTGAGAGATTACTAAACTAGGTTTGTGCAGATGTATTTTACAAATCGCCAAGAACGTAATAACCTTAATTAAAATTATCTTACGACGTAGCAAGTATAAACAATCTGATAATATCGGAAACTTAATTAATATTGAATCAATTAAGTTGGTTCAAGGTCACGCATTAGCTCTTACTGTCTGTTGAAGACTTTCACAACATTATAAAATCTACATAATAAAGGTTAAAACTAGTTTGTATTAAGCTAAAACAGTGCTTTTGTGTAAGCATTCACGTTAACTGACCTGAAATAGATTACTTAATGTTGTAGTGTAGGTGTTTTATCTAAGAAACTAAAGTTGTTGTAGTAGTAACGCTTGTACAAAGGAACGCTTTTATTCAATCAGCTGTATTTGCATAAAGCGCTCTCTATAGTTGACTTTACAAACCAGATATGTTTTTGACTAGTGAAAATTGCATGTTTGACGTAAACGAGTAGAAAGGTAAAGTAATAAATTTTTAGTTTAATTTAATTTTTATTTAGATAAATTGAACTTTAAAAAAATTATTGTTATATTAACTGAGTTTGATCAAAAGTAGTTGTTATTAATCGCTTCTTGAAGTAGAAACGAACTGTCAATAAACATTCTTTAGTCTTAGTCCCTCAACATCCCTCAAAAGCAGTGTTTTGTAAGTAGGCGCTCCTCGAGTTTAACCTTTACAAAATTCAAAATTGAGTGCAAGAATATGCTGAGCGAATCATTTGCATTTAATAAGGGAATTAAGCAAGGTGGTGTCTTGTCGACTACCCTCTTTATTATTGCGCTACACTATGCCATTAAAGACGCAGATTATTAAATAAGACAAGCCAAATAGACAATGTGCTACGCTGACAATGTGATAATATCCAAATCAAATCAACAGATAGTTGAGGTACACAAGGAGCTGAATCAAAAATCCGCTGGAATGGGACTCAATAAAAATATCAACAAAACTAATACATGATGATTTCTGCATCAGAAGTGAGAAGAAATCTTTTTAATTTATGCGTAGAGGATAATTCGTTTGATGCAATTAATAAGTTCAGATACTTGAGTAACACGAGATAGATAATGAAATGTCTGTAAACATGATAATACATGTCAGGATACAAACAGGAAACAAGGCATATTGTGTCAACAGCAGACTTTAAATTTTGCATTTAAGGGAAAAACTTGTAACCTATGGCCTCATTTCTTATACGGTAAAGTTTAGAACACATTTTAACTCCTCTTAAAAATGTCATTTCCAAGGCCTGTATTTTACAGCCTTGTTTTTTGATTGTTGTCCATAATTCACTCCCATAGAACAGTACAGGACTGCTACAACTTTGAAAACCTAGAGTTTTTTATCTCGACGTATCTTGTTTCTAAAAATATTGTTGATTATTCTACAAATCGTCTGAAACTTACCTAACTTACCATAAATTTTATAATTTCTATCATAGCCAATATAATTTCTAACAGAATTTAAGTGGCTAACCTATTCTAGAATTCGGTCATTAATCATTATTTTAGTTCTTATTGGCTAGTTACCTCGAAATGTCATTACCTTTCTTTTTATGGTGGTGATTTTCATTTTGCATTGTTTACAAATCTGATATGTACATAAAAGAAAGTCTTACAACACACTAAGTTCTACCGTTACGATATAGATGTCGCTCCGCGAACTTTTCGGCCTTCAGTCGTAGTGCTATAAATAATGAAATAATGTCGGCAGCACTGCCTTGTTAATTAAACAGGTCAAATAGTATAATTTATGTGTTTAGACAGTCTGCCTGTGGAAAAGAGGTTAACTGTTCACATTGAAGGGCGACACAGTAAATAATCACACAGTTTTGTGCGTGTACTGTACGCAGACGCCATAGAGGTCACGGTTTGCAATATTGGTGTCACACGACGCGGTTGGGCGTGTTTGTAACGGTCGCAGACTCGTTTACACGACTACACCGGAGATTTAGAGGTGAAGAATACTTTAATGCAGAGTGAGACAGAAGTAGTTCTTCTCCAAAACTGTTAAACAGTGTTAAATATGATTATTATTATTTATTAAATTATAATTAAAGTAAATTCTTTACATAACATTTGTTAATTTATAGGATTATTAACATTTATTAATTGTACGATATAATTAACAAAATTAACAATATTGTTAATATTGTTATATAAACAATAATTAAGAATAACAACAAATGGCTGTCAATCAAGATGTTATACAAGGGTGCAGTATATCACCTACTCTTTTTAACATTTATATTGACGATCTGGTAGTGAAGTAGAAACATCTGGTGGACCCTGGTATTAAGTTATCACGAGACAGATATTTTAATATTCTGTTGTTTGCTGACGACTTGCTTGTACTTAAAAATACACAATCTGATTTGCAAAAATCTGTTTTAAGCTTCATCAGATTTGAAAACAATACAATGTGAAAATCTCTACTATAAAAACTAAGGTAATGGCATTTCGAGGTGAGGAGCCAATAAGGCCAAAAATAATGCTTAGTGATCGAATTCTAGAACAGGTGAGCCATTTTAATTATTTGGGAAATGATATTGGCTATGATAGGAATTATAACATTGATGTTACGTTAGGTAAGTTCCAGACGATCTGTAGCACAATCAACCGTATTTTTACCAACAAGGTACGCCAAGATACAAAACTAAAGCTCTACAAACTTATGGCAGTTCCTGTACCGTCCAATGGGTGTGAACTATGGACAACAACCAAGAAACAAGACAGTAAAATACAAGCATTGGAAATTACTTTCTTAAGAGGAGTTAAAATGCGTCCTAAACTTCATCGTATAAGAAATGAGGCCGTAAGAGAAGAGTTACAAGTTTTTGACTTAAATAAAAAATTTAAATATTGCAAACAACGGTGGAAAGAACACTTGAAATAATATCAGATTCTAGACTGGCTTAACGAGTCTGGAAATACAAACCTATAGGATACAGGTGTGCGGGTAGACCAAGGAAGAGATAGCTGGAGGATCTTTGAAGGCGAAACAGGCAGCACCTTGCCTATGTCGTGTTGTAAAGATGATGATGATGGTTTAGTTAATTTAATTTTTGTTTAATAAATTAAAATAAAGAAACTGGCCTAAAGTTATACAATGTGACGGCCATAGGTTCTGAGAATTAAAAATAAAATTGCAGGCCAATTTTAGTCAAATAGACGACATGAGATTTCTCAGCACGTAGCAGGAAATACTTTTCAAAATTGTAAGAGCACAGTGATATTAGACAGGAGCTTAATACTATAAAAATATTCTATAAGATTCCCTAATGGATGGACTGTCTTGAACGACATTGTATGACTCCCGCATCCCCTAAGCAACAACTGTACTATGCGCCGAATCGATGGAGAGGTGCGGGGCGTCCGATGAAGCATTGGAGTGACCACCTCTATTCTACCTCCTTGGGACCGGAACAAACCAATTATGGTTTCATCCTTGTTGAAAATCATGCTGAGGATGATTTAATAAATTGTTTACTTAATATTGATTTATTTACCAGTTATTATTTATTTATTATTCACAATTATTGTTGATCCATCTTGGAAATGACCACAAGTGAAAAAACTGAAAACACAATTTTGTGTTGTTTAAAGTTCGTATTGTCTCTGTGTTAGAAGAATAAATTGTAAGAAGTGAAGCTATAAAGGTAACTGCGCGGGTTAATTGTAACGGGTTCCCTGCAGCTACAATAACTATGAAAATAAACAATTATTTTCGTATGCAAATGTTAAAATTGTATAAGACCTGATATCGTACCTAATAAGACCTAATATGTCATTAGAGATTGATCACCATGGTAACGAACAAAATAAACTAACTGAACTTTGTTTTTAGGTTTCTAAATTGTTGGAAAGATAAAAAAATTACAGATAAAATTGTAATTTAATTTAAATGGAGGAGAATTTTGTGATTGGCAACTCTGTAACTGACAGTTTGTTGTTTGCGGGCGACCAGGCTATTCTGTCGGACTCGGAAAACAGGATATACATGGGTGTACATTTCTAAAATAAAATCTGCAAAGACTGGATTACAAGCGTTCACACTTAAGACCAAGTTGATGGCTTTTCGTGGAACTGATCCCGTAAGGGAAAATATTGTTATAGATGATACTGTCCAAGAACAAGTCAGAAATTTTAAATTCCGGGGCTACAGTGTGTCTTATAATACACGCCACGTGTATATGTAGCTGTTATATTTTATATGTAGCTGAGTTGTAGAGGACTCAAGGCCTATTGATTTTGGTGAAGATCGGTTAAGGGGAAGGGATAGTTTACTTGCAACGTTTTATGTTTTAACAAGAGTAAAGTACTTTATTTTGATAAATAAAGTATCCTGAAAAGAAGGTCATGATAATCTACTGTAGAAAGGTAGATTAAATATCTTTAAATCTTTAAATAAAAAGGGTAGTTGAAGGGGGAGGGGTTAATTAAAAAAAATGTAAATGATGGTGGAGGGGGTAATTTTTTATGTGTACTACGTTATATAAGTTTAATGAAGAAAGTTGTGTTAGTGGTTGAAATCACAAGCAGAATGATCACTGTTGCACACCACTATATAAAATTATCCCGATTAGCGCTTTCAAGCTTCACAGCTCATCGTCAGATCGGAATTAATTCCGATCTGACGAAAAACGTTCACATCCAAAAAAATTCCGATCTGACGATGAGCTGTGAAGCTTGAAAGCACTAATCGGGATAATTTTATATAGTGGTGTGCAACAGTGATCATTCTGCTTGTACTACGTTATAGGCAACAAAGAAGTAGTTTGTTGTTAAAATTCCTTGCCAGGCTGTTTGGCCGGGGTGGTCCAATGTTTTCTGCAAAACCAGACGTTTTGGCACTGCCATCAACTGCCATCATCAGTGAAAGTCGAGTGCGCTAACGTGAGGTGGTATATGTTAGTGACCACAGCATTGTGGTTAAGGCTGAAGAAAGAAGTAGTTTCTATGGACATATTTCATTTCGAAAATGATTTTAAATATAAACCTTAGAACATGGAAGTCATGTGTAGTTCTCCGTACCAATTTTTTTCTATATTTCAGAATTGTTTCTTTCAATATTTTGTAATTTTCTAAAAGAACGTACTTTTTTAATGTTTTATAGAGCTTCCTCCTGATGATATTTTCTCTGTAATTTCATCACTTTACCTTCCACTCTGGGACATGACTAGGGTCGCCAGACGTCCGGCTTTCGCCGAATATGTTTGACTTTTTACAGTTTAGTCAGGCTAAAAATAAGCATGTCCGGCCTGTCCGGATTTCGTTAGGCTTTTTGACTAACAAATCTGCAAGTAGTATTACGATAAAAGTATGGCACATTTTTTATGTCTGAAAAAAATACTATATCTGAAAAAAGTGTACGTACCAGAATTTTATTTCCTTTCCTTTTAGTATGTTTAGACCTTTAGAAAAGGATATAGGCCCAAAATAGAACATATACTTCGTTGACATCTATATTCAAGACAAGGAATATCCACCGTCAGTCCAAGGTCACATTATATAAAGTTATGATTAGACCGGTGATAACATATGGCAGCGAGACTTGGACTCTGAACAAACAAGCCGCTAACATAGTCAATACTTTTGAAAGGAGAATTTTGAGGAGAATATATGGACTAATCCAAGTAAACGGTATATGTAGAATGGGTCACAATGAGGAGGTATACAAATTGTGTAAAGACAATGATCTGGCCACCACCATCCGACTGCATAGATTGCAATGGGCAGGACACATCATTAGGATGGAAGGCAACCGAATACCTTGGGAAGGTACTGTTTAGTCAGATCGACAAGACAAGGACAGGGAAAAATGGAGGCTAAGGTTTGACTTCGAACCGTGACGGTATAGAAAAAGATATTTGTTACAAATATAACATAAAGCACAAAGTTTGCAATTACGTATAGGGCACAGTGGGATGATGTATCTACTCGTAGACAGGTGGGATGGGTGAAGCAAAGTAGCTACAATCAATCGTCCAGCGTTAGTCTACAGTATATATTATTAACGGGGCTGCGCTACCCTTGTAAACAGAAATCTAATCACTGGTCTTGCTACTGGGAGGTAGTCCCGCGACAAATCAGACTAACTTACTAACACTGAAAAAAAATCTGAATATTATTAATAAAGAAGAAAGTATGTGGATAAGTTTCTCAGATTGACGACAAATATATTAACTGATCAGGTTATAATCGGATCCAGATCAAGGACAACTGGCTAATAATGCAGCAAAGTCTATGTAAGTGTACGCTTAGCTGACAAGTTAAAATATGTTAGCGCAAACAAATGTGGAACAATTGAGTTTACTACACTAAACGTCACTTGAAATATAATAAAAATAAGAAATCATTTCAGTATGGGATAACTCGATTCTGATGTGTTTCCTTCCATTTGGTACGTATCTTTCAAATAGGGCACGCACTGAAATGAAACGTTTGTAGGGAAATTGAAATATACAAGTAGTACAGAATATGATTATCGACGTAGCGTTTGGAACAGCTGATCCTTTGTTACGGATTCATTGCATTGTTACTGCTGGTTGCGGATTTGATACACGTACTGAATTTTAAAAGTTGGAGTTTGGTACAAATAATGACCGAATACCTAGGAAGGTACTGTTTATTCAGATCGAGGGTAGAAGGCTTGTCGGAAGACCCAAGACACGCTAGGCTGACGCAGTGGCGAGGGATGCTGATAATTTACTTAAAACGATGGACATCGATCGCCAAGGACAGGGAAAAGTGGAGGCGAATGATTATGGAGGCTAAGGTTCGACATCGAACTGTGACGCCATAAAAGAAGAAGAAGATGTTTAGACCTTTTATAATGTTATTGTTAATCTCTGTATTATCATCAAAGCCGCTGATCTCATTTATGCAAACTGTATCGCCAAATCAAAGAGGCAGCCGTAGACTAACCATGAATAAAGAGCCTAGCGGTCAACACTAGACATTGTTTCGATTTCTAAGAAAATGTAAACATCTTGTTGCGCTACGTTTATCTCTACGTCGGCATTTGAATTTGTTGTCTCTTTAAAGTTTAGAATCTGTCCATTAAGAAACGGTTACACGCAAGAACCCAAGATCAAATGAACATAATGAGTTCTGCTTTTTAATGTAAAAAAAAGCTGTCCGGCTTTTCGGGTAAAATGTCCTGATTAATTAACAGCTGTGTCCTGGTTTTTGATATGGCAGCCGTAGACGTGCCCAATTAATTAAACGTTTCCTCTTGACATTATATACACTGTACTTCCAGTGCCTGTTGTTTCTGTTTTTAACTAATCATCATTGTTTGTGTTTACTTTAGCTATTATACAACTGAAAACAATGTGTCGTTTGTTATCAAAGTACACATTTATCCGACACACCAAATACTCGTATGTGTGTGTGTGTGTGTGTGTCACACGTGACAGTGTCAAAGTTAATATTGTTGCGCAAACAAAGGTGTGACTACGTAGGGAAAGGGGGAGCGACACCGCTTCGTTCTTGGGTAAACATGTTGTTTACATTTTGTTTGCAATCGTGTTCTGTTTCGGCCGCCAACTTTATTTGTTACTTTCTGTTTCATTTGTGTTGGTAAGTTGTACGTATGAGGTGACGAAACAACAAACAAAATTAATACACTGATTTAGAGAGAGAGAGAGAGAGAGAGAGAGAGAGGGAGAGTGCGTGTGCGCGTGCATGTGATTTTAGGATTGCCCGTTTGCGCGCTTATCACTATTTACAAGTAAACGTTTTAAACAAAGGAAGAAAATATTATCGTTGTCTCCAGTTCCTTTGACCTTCACTTTACTTGGAGCAGTGTAGTGGTCAGTATTTATATGATTAACACTATCGAATCCTATTAACTTAGGTATCAATTAAGAATCAATTAAGTATTGCAACGATACAGCCATACGCTGTATTAGGGATTAATTTAAATAAATATAAAATGTGTAGAATTTATGTAAGTTACGGGTAAATGGACAGGTCTGAGATTGTAAAAATATTTCATTGTTAGATTAGGGGAGAAATTAACCTGTTCCGACATGCAGTGAACACCTGCTCAATTGTATGTGTGTTACAAGTGTATCTTGTGTGTGTTAGTGATGCATGTCAAGACAGGAATCTCAGCAACCCGCCCCAAGTAATTAATAAAATAATTATTTTAATTCACTGTGCGAAAACTAATTAGTGTATGATCAAACCAAAGGTACCAAAGTGTGTGTAAAAATTATAGTTATCCCCAGTGAAAAGATGACGTTAATAGAACACGTTATGCGAAGACAGTGCAAAATAAACGTGCCAAAAAATACGCAAATTACCCTAAGACGCTCAAATTAATATAGTGAGTGCTTAATCGAATTAGCTATGATTTGTGCTATCTCGATTCCGTGCAAAACATTGCTATTTGCTAATAATTGCAAATAGATGAAAAGGTTCGGGAGTGGGGGCTGTCACGAGATATGCAGGTATCGACAGGACGATTTTGGAGCCAACTGGCGCGGAATCTCGAGAGGGTATAAATTAAGGGTTCGACCAAAAACCCGTCTCTTCATATCAAGACACAGTTGCAGTCGGACATGCTGTCCGTCGGCGAAACAGTTTACTTTTATTTCTATTACAAGTCGCAGTAACGAAAGAAATAACGTTCGTTAAATTCACGACAATATTCCGGAAAAAGTAAATACCGAAATAGTAAGTCTACCAAGAGTATATACGGAAAAGCTACCAGAGCGACTAGGGATGCTGGACGTTAGAAGATGTTTAAGATCTACCTAACAACTCTAGACGTATCCAGGAACACACTGCTGGAGAGCGACGCTGGACTCTAGACGTATCCAGGACCACGCCAGGACAGGAGGAATGGAAAACTAACTCTGGACAACGCTGGACCCCGGACAACAAGTCGTAAGATCATCAGAACTCGAGGTGACATGCGTAATGCATTTTAAATGATTTTTAAAAAAGAAAAAGAGCTCATAAAGACTATGTCAAAAGACAGTAAATTAAAAGAAAGAAAAATTTATACTTAGTAATAATATTTTAAAATGTAGATAAATGTTTAGTCGTAAGAATGAGCGATCGCATATAAAAAGAATAAATAAATGAAAGAGAATTTAAAGTAGAGAGAGTAGAGTTTATTATCAAAATAAATAGTAAATTGATTTGATATTTGAATTATAGAAAGATTAATTTAAAGTTGAATATTAAAACAAATGCCAGTCTACAAGAAATTAATATAAATTTAAATTCAATTTTAAACATTGGTATAGACTGAGCGAGTAGAGGTCAGATCTGAGTTAAGAAAATTTATTTCAATAAAAAATATTTTCATTTTTATATTTAATTAATAAACCAATTTATTAACATGTCTAGATATAAGATTATTAACATGTTTAGATATAAGAGATTTTTAAATATGTGTAATGTTGCATATCATAAGATATAAACATTTAATAATGAGCAATATCGTGACCGACAATTATTAATGATGTTTATGAATATTTATAATATGGAATAAATAATAAATATGAGTTTTAAATACTGATAAATAAAAAAACTCTTATTATAGTTACACCTGGTATCATTATACAACCTGCATAAATTACAATATATCGAATTTAAATTACATATAAATTCGTTGTATAATTTTGTCGCCCTTGAACTTGAGGCCCGACATGCCTACATTTATGTATATGTATCGTTGTAGTACGTATTTTGCAGTTAAATCTGCGCAAAAAATTGTTTTCTCCTTGTAAAAACTCCCTGGTTTCTAGACTACTGGAAACATTACGATTACTTAAATCCTTAAATTCGTAGTGACCTATAATCAATGAATTTTTCAGTGGAGGGTTTGTAAGGATCTGTCAAAAATATAACACAAATTCTAACTTATTTGTGTCGACGTTTCGACAATGTTTATTGTCATCATCAGCACCTGTGTATTAATACAATAGAAATGTCAAAGACAACTGATATTTCTTCTCGTTTGATATATCTCTTGTTTCTTCTCGTTTTGATATATCAAACCCAAATGACATTATAATTTTCTCGTTGTCTTAAAGAAAACATTTGAAGATGTAAACAAACTATCTCAACTCCTCCGCATATACAATGATACATACATACTCACGCACACGCATGTACTCACAAACACAAACACAACTCACATACACAAACACGTTCACCCAAATATTTGTTCCGTTGTGTTTGACATTTCTTTTGTATTCATACACAGGTCCTGATGATGACAATAAACACTGTCGAAACGTCGACACAAATAAGTTAGAATTTGTGTTATATTTTTGACCGATTCTCACAAACCCTTTACTGAAAAATTATGATTACTCTTAAAATGTTTAGTTAATGTTTAACAATAATGTAAATAAAAAAAAGCAATTATTTTATTTTGATTGGTATTTATTGGTGCTAGAATATACATTGTACGGGATTTATAATAATAATTATTACTCGGGTTACAAATTAGAGGCCATAGACGACGGCATCCAAATTTTCAGCGAGGTATTAAAAGTATTACTATTGTTTCATACAGTCGGGGGCAACGTAGGCAATTTTAATACTGCAAAGCATCAATTTGTGGCTTCGTCTTTCTACAGGCGCCAACGCTTTTGTTTTAATCAGTCTTGTTTAGTGGTTTTCTTGAAATGTTTCCAAACAGTGCTAAACTGTTTCAATTAAGTTATAATTTAATTTATAATCAGTTTATAAATAAGGATGAATATGTTAATGATAAGATCATATCATTCCTTTCATATTGGACGAATGGAAGCCGAAGGTTTCCGAAGGTAGATTTACAGTTTGGAAGGCCATCGTAGGTAGTGGTGGGTTAACGGAATCCACAAAGTTTACGACACAACGGCTGGAACTATTCTGCAGTTTGGAGACTTTCATAGTCTAAAGAACTATTAAAGACTTTTATTCGAATGCATTTCTGATTAACCGTTAGCAAACGTGGAACGCATATCGTTGGAAGCTTTTGTATGCGGAGATATATAAGTTGTTGTGGACTAAGTTGTTGTGGACATCATCCGTTAAGACACTTGCAGTACCACGTATCTTAAAAGCTTATCGGTTATCAGGGAACCAGTTCCCAGCTTAACTTGTAGTAACGTCTAGATGGATTGGTGTCTCTCGGCTTTAGGAGCTTCATTTGGAAAATTCCCAGAAGGAGGATTGCCACTTCCGTCAGGCCAGGCGTATAGAATGATGCCTTCTTCGCCTTTGCTGCCGTTGTCGTCTTAGTCTTTAACCAAAGGTAAGGGTAGAGTGTTATACCCCGCAATACTGGGCCCACCCCATGGTCGCGGACGCGCCTTCTGAGAGTTCCTAAGTGGGTCAGAGAAGAGATCTCTAGTTCCATTAGTACTCGTGTACGAATCCACTAGAAAAAGCAAACCTTTATCAAAAACGCGTATCGGAAGGATTCTAAAACAAGTCTTGACATAATAACCACCGTCAGAGGTGGATGAAGTGTGGGAAGAGCAAAGACTTGACGGTGAAGCTTAGGAATTGCTTAATCTTGCAACGGCAGACGACAACGATGTCGCAGTGAGAGAAAGGTAACGTATTTACACTCAAATTGATACTTCTGGCGCCATCTATGTGTTGGGACGAGAACCTTTCGAACTAACCTCATATCAGGATCGTTTCATGGGGCGCGACGGTGCCATTGCGGTGCGCATGTTATTATAGCGTCTTGACTATAATGTTTATTATAGCGTTTACACCATAGTAACTTTTATATGGTTGCAACATTTACGCTATAAGATAAAAAATAGATACAAATAAGTTAGTAAGTACTACAGTGAATAAGTTGCATAAGTTAACCTTATGTGCGGGATCTTTAGGTGAACGCTTTAAGTCAGCAAGTAAAGAAACACGCCTAAAAATCTACAAGGTGATGACTCTTCCCACATTTTTTTAGGAGTCTGAGAATTTGACTTTAACGAAAGGCTAGGCCAGTCGTATTCAAACGGCTGAAATGAGATTTCTCAGGCATGTGGCAGGGTACACTCTCCATGATCATAGAAGCAACACAGATATACTGCAGGAATTCAATATTATGAGTAGACTCGACAGGATTAGCCAATATCGGCTGAATTGGTGGGAAGATCTTTCCTAAATGAATTACTGCCGCATTCGCAAACAACTATGGAACTATAAGCCAAAGGGACGGAGAGGTGTGGGATTTCCGGGGAAGCGCTGGAGTGACCAGCTCTAGACTTCGCCTGTTTGAGACCGGAACAAACCATACTTGGTTTAATTCTTGCTGCTGCTGCTGATGATGATGATTAAGTATTACAGGGAATACGTATGGTGTAATAACTAAAGAGAACTTACAGAAGTGGCCTTTGAAGTGCAGTTCAGTAATTACGAAGGAATTAGCTTTGAACTTGTACTCTGTACAATGCAATCTTTCTGTAATCTGTTGAATAATTATGAGATACAAGATAAGGTAAATATACTGCGGCAACCAGTGCAGTGAAACAGGATTATGTTTGGGGGAAAGTTATGTAAGAAGATCAACAAAGGCACACAAAATTAGCGTGCAATACGTATGTAGATACTGCGACGATGTACAATGCTGCCAACAGCACTGACTCCCAACAGAATATACAGCTTGTAAACTTTCGTGGTTATTATTACTATGAACAATATTGTTGCGTTGACATCTTCTTACCTTTTAAAGTGAGTTTTTCGTATTGTGGTACAAAGACTTACACGGCCGGACTCATTTTGATTAAAATTACTTCCCGGGCTGTTTGGCCGTGATCCAAAGTATATGACAAAACCAGATGTTTCGGGAATGCCACCGACTGCCATCTTCAGTGAACATTAACTACAGTACTGTGGTCCTAACGTATATCATCTCACGTTAGCGTTACTCGTTTTCACTGAAGATGGCAGTTGGTGGCACTGCTAAAACGTCTGATTTTGTCATAAACTTTGGACCACGGCTAAACAGCCCAGGAAGTAATTATAATCAAAATCAGTTTTCCGTATATTTCATACTGTGTTTGTTTTTGCGAGAGATCATACTAAACGTTCAATCCTACTGACGAAAAAAATTTGTTTGTTTGTACTTCCGTACAAACACATATGCAAGTAAATAAATATATAATATAAATACATATATTATTTTCTATATACGTAACTCAATGTTTTTTGCAGCAACAAGAATTGTTATTGATTTACTTACAAACCTCTGATGATGCTGATGTGTTTCAGTAAAACGTGAATCAGATGTTGAAACAACAAAACAACGTAATACACTACTTGCAGAAGAAACTATATTGTTGAATAATATCATATTATTAAATACATAATATTTATTTATACACTTTTTGCTACAGTCTATTTCTTGATGCATATATATAATTTTATTTACTATTTATAATTTCCTTACTTCAATATGTTTTTCCATAATTTGGAACATGTTTCCGGAATCCTATTGTTCCCATCCTCAGCCATCTTAATTTTGTATCTTGTTGAGTAGTTATGTTTAAACAATCAACCAAAACACAGTTATTCAACAAAATACAAAATTAAGATGGGTGAGGGTGGGAAAAATAGGATTTTTGAAATATGTTCCAAATAAGGGAAAAAACATCTTAAGGTAAAGAAATTATAAATAGTAAATAAAGTCAGTCAGAAAATAGCAAAGTTGGTTGTGTTTTTTAGTTGGTTGTTCAAACACAAGTACTCAACAAGATACAAAATTAAGATGGCCGAGGATGGGAACAAGAGAATTCTCGAAATATGTTCCAAATAAGGGAAAAAATATTTTGAGGTAAAGAAATTATAAATAGTAAATAGGCTAAAGTAAATATTTATATATTTAAATCAGAGTAATTAAATGTATCTTTGTGAGCAACATTCTATAATAAATTACAGGTAACTTGGATAAATAAACATTATTTATTTACATTACGTCGTGTGTACACTACATTTATGCATAGTATTTATTTCTATTTAGGCATTTGTCAAAATGTGAAATTAAGTTTTCAAAATTCATCTTACAGAAAAGTAGTCATGTAATTGAATTCTTAGCTGACTGTCATCATAACTGTGATTTAGATCATAACTGACAATCTTTCTCCTATTTTGGAGTTTATTTTAACTTTGATTTCTTGGATTTCGTTGTCTATGACGTTTCCGTGGATTAACTAAATATAAGTATATCACTACCGACTCGGAACACAAAGTTTTTGTTGGTAAAAATGTGAAAGTTTTACCTTATAGCCTGAACCAGTTTTTGTTTATTATAAGCTTCGTCAGAGGCTGCCACTGGGAGCGCTGTCCGTCTTATTCTTGGCGACGGTAGTCGACTTTTGAAGGATTGATTTTGTGTGTGTGGGGGTGATATGTTCGAATAATACGTGTGATTTGAATTGTGTCTGTTCGTTTAGGATGTCGTTTTTATGTGTTTTTGTGTGTTTGTATATTTCCAATTGTTCAAAAGTGTCTAGTTTTCGGCCTTTTGTGTGTACGTGTAGAATATCCATGTTATTGTCGATGTTTGTGTATGTGTGATTTGCTTTAATGAGGTGGTTTGCAAAGGTGGATTCGGTATTGGAGTGTAGTGCCTTTGTGTGTTCAATGTATCTTTGTTTGAAACAACGTCCTGTCTGGCTTATGTAGAATTTGTTGCAATCTGAGGAATTTAGTTTGTAAACACTGGGTAGATCAAATTAGGCGCAAGTTCAGTAGACTGAGAGGGTTGTTTAGAAATCTGCCGTCTAAATTTGTCCAGACCTTTCAGTGTCTGACGTTTAACAATAGGAAAAAAAGAAATTCTTAAATTTGTAGCTACCTTCAATGAATAATAATGAAAGATTTAGCGACAATCGGTCAATAAGTATAGGCACAATTATTACACCATTTGTGTCGACGTTTTGGGAATATTTATTACCATCATTAGGACCTGTGTATGGAGAACACAGAAGTAATCAAACATATCGTTAGGTAATACGGAACAGTCTCGTACGTTCGATAATGTCGTTGCAAGCTTCTCAACTAGCCCAGCCGGTGTGTGTTTCTGCCAAGTATCCTCTAGAATTTTCGAGTGCTTGTTAATGACGCATATTATGGAACCCTATAGACTATAAATAGCCTGCACTTGCCGCTTAGTTTTTAGTTTACTTTGGGCGATTACTCAGTGCGTTTCAAGTGCCCATTAGTGAAAAGTGATTATTGTGCGCGACTCTATTAGTTGACATTATTATTGCGTGTGGACAAATTTAATTTGAATTATTTTACGAGTGTCTAATGATTATATCTAAGAACAAGTTCACAAACTGCACCCTTAATATAAATCGAAGGCTAGTTGAACGTGTAAGCCAATTTACATATCTTGGTACTATAGTCAATGAACATTAGGACCACTCTCAAGAAATAAAGAGCAGAATTGAAAAGGCAAGAGCAGTGTACACTAGAATGAGCAGTTTATTCAAAAGTCATGATTTAACAATAAACACAAAGATGAGACTTCTACGGTGCTACGTATTTTCGGTTCTCTTCTACGGTGTAGAATCTTGGATTTTGACTCCAGCGACAACTAAGAAATTAGAATCTTTCGAAATGTGGCTCTACCGTAGAATACTGAGCATTTCATGGACAGCGCATATAACTAATGTTGAAGTTCTTAGAAAGATAGAGAAATATAGGGAAGTTATTAACACAGTGAAGATAAGAAAGCTTCAGTATCTGGGACATCTCATGAGAAATGAACAGGGATTTTACTTATTGCAGTCCATAATACAGGGAAGAGTACTTGGAAAGAGAAGAGTTGGGCTACCGAGAATATCATGGCTGAGAAATTTAAGGACTTGGTTTGGCATGAATACAACTGACTTATTTCATACAGGAGTGCAGAAATTTTAAAATAGCTTGTATGATATCCAACACCCGAAACGGATAGGAACTATCGGAAGATACTAGAGTAATCTTGTTGCATAACTTGTTGATTACAAACTGTTATTTGTGATTAATTAAAGCTAATAATTGGTGACTTCATTGGTGTCTTGTATTTTGTTTTCCACTGTACCATACAACGACCAGTGAGACTGTCATTTATGGCAGTTTTCAGTATGTGACTAAATAAGGGAGTATTGCATTTTGTTTGAAAATGCTTATGTGTGTTTTATAAATTATTAAATTAAAACTAAAAGTATAGGAAATAAATATTATTAATTGACGTTCTTTAATTTTGCACGTTATTTGCCCTTTAACAAGTAATAAACTTATTCTCTGCTCTAACAATTTGGGATTTTATTACTCTTACATATAATTATATGTAGCAGAAATAATTACTCAGTTTGCGCTAGTAATTACACGATTGCATAATAATATCAAATTACTTATGTAAATGTTTTATACATTTGATTTACTGTGCGTGTGATATACACATGCACGCAATGACCCACAAATACCCACGTAGAACATACGCGCGCGCGCACACATACACATACACACACACACTCTCACACACATGTATATACAAGGTTGGTAGGTAACAGGTTTGTAGCTGACTACACTTGCAGAAATAAAATTTTTATTGGGTGAATTAATACATATATTGGTTAATTATTTTATAAAATATAAAGCATATACAGTTATATCTAAAAGTTATGAGTTTATAAATACAAAATTTCGAAATAATTTGTCAGTTAGCAAATTAAAAGAGTCTTTAATTTTTTTATATTTTATTTTATTTTCATTTATATTTTTCCCTAGACGATACACTCCGACTTCCCAGGGATTATGAGAGACTGCTTTTTAGAGACTCCTAAAGATTGCCATATTAAAGACTGTGAAAAACTCCGTGACTGACGGCTCACCCGTGCTTTTATAGATCTACGCACATGACGTCATTTTTACATATTAAAACGTTCCAGATTTTACTAGAAAATTGACCACGTGTTGATGGACGTAAACTTCTGGTTTATTGACCTTTCCAAACCACGTGCTTTCAACTGCATGTGATTGCAAAGCTAATTTTTTGCCAGCTGAATAAATACTACTAAAATTTATTTAATGTTAAAAGAATTAGTTACTAGTAGTTATTCCAGTTTGCAAACTAATATAAATGTCTTATAATGTGTCTGTTAATTGGCTTAGTGTTAATTATCTTCACACAATTCGTTACGCGCACAACACTTATTCACTTTCACACTACACTGCACTGCTGTTTTATTGTTTATTAACGTCTTACATTACGTTAACATTCATTACTTATTCTAGTAACAATATTGTCTTACAGCTTTCACACCCCTTTGCACAGGACACTAATTAAGACTTATTGTATGTGTTACTTTACTTATTTACACTATGTCCCCACATATTTGCACATAGTGTGAATGTTTGAATTACTGCGATTCTGTAAAACGGATGTAAAGCGACAATATTCAATATACTTGCGGAAAGAATGTGATATTACTGTGTTATGTGCAGTATCACTGGCAGATTCACCAAGACTCTCCAAATTCTTCATGGAGTATGTAACTTTGCCTGCTATCACCGTCATTTAATGCACAAAATCAGAAACCAAACCAATAAAAAGTCTGATTTGAATAAAAATGGAATCTTAGTACTTAAAAAATACGCAATAAACTGCCAATTGCGATTTACGTAATAAATTCTGAAACTTTTCAAGTCCAAAACAAAATTTTGTGTAAAAGGTAACATGAGAGAAAGTATTTAATGTTATTATGAGGCATCTTTATTGGCCTATGGAAGTTATTCGGTTAACAGAAAATAACAACAAACTAAGGTAAAAACTAAATAATAATCATAGAGTTGGTTAAGAGCAGGAGTATTTACTAAATCAAGGGAACAAGAAGAAGGAAATCTAGTAGTAGTAGTAGTAGTAGTAGTAGTAGTAGTAGTAGTAGTAGTAGTAGTAGTAGTAGTAGTAGTAGTAGTAGTAGTAGTAGTAGTAGTAGTAGTAGTAGTAGTAGTAGTAGTAGAAGTAGAAGCAGCAGGAGCAGCAGCATATTAAGATGAATGAAGATGAAAAAAGAAGAATATGATGCTCTTAATTAAACGTTTTTAAGTTGAATGAAAATAACTTGCAATTAGGAAATAATGAAGAAATTGAAAATTGCCAGGCATATACGAGCAGGAGTATTTAGGAGTACCGTATTTACCTCGTAAGTATTTAGGAGTATAGATAAAGGAGGATGGCAGAGATACAGATGAAATAAAGGAGAGAGTAGGCATGGGACAGAGGGCTATGAAAGGCTAAATAGTATATGGTGGCATGACCAGATAACTAGAGGAAGGAAAGTACAGATATACAATACTATCGTAAAGAGTATTCTGTTGTATGGTGCTGAGAGTTGGAGAATGATAGAAGCGGACAAAAGAAAAATACTAGCTGTAGAGACGGATGCACTAAGGAGATCATGCGGAGTATCCAGGCGAGAGAAAATAAGAAATGAACAGATTAGAGAAATGATAAATGTGAAACATGCAGTAGTAGACGAAATAGAAAGAAGACAGTTAATTTGGTTTGGACATGTTAAACGGATGGGAGGAGAAATGTTGCCAAAAAGGATAATGGAATTGTTACCCCCGGAGAAGAGGAAGAGGGGAAGACCCAGATGATCATGGAGAGAGAGTATCCAGAAAGCTCTAAGTACGAGGAATCTGACAGGAGAACATCGTCAGGACAAAAAATATTGGAGAGAAAGTCGGGAAATCGGACAGCGACGACAGACGCTATAAACCGATGTTTTATATATATATATATATATATATATATATATAAGTTGAATGAAACATTAAAAGATAATAAAAAAACGGTGAAAAGAACACTTAGAAAGAATCTCAGAGTCAAGAATAGCCAAACAATTCTGGAAACGTGAACCTATAAAACTCAGGTATATTGTGCCCATGAGGAATAGGCTGGAGAATCTTTGAAGTCGGAGTAGGTAGCATCTTGTTTATGCCGTGTTGTGAAGATAATGATGACTTTTCTTCAAGTGTTCTTGGACTCACACATAGGAGTTCAAGTAACAGGAATTAGTCAGACTATGCATTAGGAATGTTGGCTTCTTTTATTTTCTAGTCAAGCAGTTGTTTTGACCAAAGTTGTCAAAAGGTAATAAAATTATACAGAAAGCTAAAATATATCTTAGTTTAGAAACTTAACGCTGTTGTTTGAATTGAGTTCCAGTCTGCAGAAAATAAAGTAAGCATTACTGATAACAATTTCAAGCACAAATGGAAACCTATGAATAAGGCTACAAAGAACATGAAGAAAATGTGTTAATAGTCCTATGTATTAGTCCTATCTAAACAAGTAAAACACTAACCACTCCCTTTTATGGAACCTGAAGACGGCAAAGTACTAATGCAAAAACTACTAAACACTGAAAAATAATTTATTACTTTTCAAAGCATATGTTCGTTTTTGGTTTGTTCCTAATTGCAGTTAAATCTAAAGAGGATTTTAAAACAAAATGATTAATGGCAAACAAATGGAGATACATCTGTCACTGTCTTATCTGGTAACCAGGTCGCGGAACTGAGACTGTCTCAAGTCTATAGGATGGCAATTAGTTTGTCATGTTGGCAGCAGCGAGTCGTACGTGTTTGTAAATCTACTCTAACGATTTATTAGGTTTTACATATACGTTATCCGTTGAATGCAGTAAACGCAGTAATGTTAAGGTACAGTTACCATTTCTTATTTAATCTAGCACTAGAAAAGCAATAAGAGACTCCCAAATAAACACAAGAGGTACGATCCTAAACAAAAGTATACAGCTCTTAGCATACGCAGACGATATTGATTTAACTGCCAGGACAAAACGAGATCTTATTAGTGCCTTTACAGCATTAGAGGAAGCCTCAAGTAAAATTAGACTGCAGATAAACTTGGAGAAAATAAAATATATGTGTGCTGCCAACAAACTACCATTAAACCCAACCCTTCTAAACCTTGAAATAAGCACAAAAAATGTAGAGGTTGTAAAATAGTTCATATATCTTGGCTCCCAGGTAAACAGCACTAACGACAGCACTGACACTGAAATAAGAAGAAGAATATCTCTCGCAAATAAGACATATTATGGATTAAAGAAGCATCTGACATCTAGTTCCATCTCAAGAAGCACGAAATGCAAAATCTACAAAACACGTATCAGGCCAGTGGTAACATATGCTTCAGAAACCTGGACAATGAGAAAAAATAGCGAGAGGCTTCTAGGTTGCTATGAAAGACAGATTCTAAGAACAATATACAACAGCGTAAAAGAAAATTGAATGTGGCGCAGGCGCTATAATTATGAACTATACCATCTTTACAAATAGCCGGACATTGTCAGGCTAATCCAAATGCACAGACTAAGGTGGGTTGGACACATACCAAGGAGAAATGGAGGAAGTGGAGGTGAATGGAGGTGAGAATGGAGGCAGGACATCGTGAGAAACATATTTTCTACCAGAAACCAATGGGTGGTAGAAAAAGGGGAAGCCTCTGAAGTAGATTCAAAGACCAAATAGAGGAGGGCCTCGGAAAGCTGAACATAAGAAATTGGAAAGCCAGGACATGCAATAGGGAGGAATGGAACTGACTCTTGGAGCTGGCCAAGACCCACCAAGGGTTGTAGAGCCACGGTTGATTGATTGACCGTTACCATTACAACTTTAAGACTTGTGATACAGCAATTCGTCTCGGATAGATAACCAAAAATGTTCAAACCGCACTGACAACCTAAAAACAATCTTGATGAGATCTACAACCTACATTATACTGGTACACAACACAACTAATTGGGGGGGGGGTCAACTGGAGATCATCGAGTTACCGGCCTCCAGCTGCGGACTTTGAACTATGTCTTTGTCTTTAACTATGTACCAGGGAAGTTAAAATTTTATTACACTGTTAATAAATTTCAATTTATAAATTATTAAAAACTTTTAAAAAGTAACATTTATGTGAATACAAACAATCGAAAGACACTTATTTATAGTCAGTTCATGTTCGGTCACCAAAATAATTTGTAAATTAAATAAGAGCATCTAACTTTTATCCGGTATCCACGTTGATGTTAGATCTAGATTTTTAATTATCAAGCTATTCATTATAAAGTAAGGGAAGTTTAAAATTATATACTATTAAAGTGGCAGATGAAGGAATGACGTCTAACTATTGAGCACCTGATCTCGTTTATTTTATATTATCGTAATTGTTTCTGAAATGTTGTGCATAAGCTTTTTAAGAAGAAATAATTTTGAAAATACCGAGTAAAAGGCTGTTGATTGTGGGTAAGAAGGGACTTATATAACAAGTTAAGCTTTGAGTATACAGTACAATCTTCTGGTTGCACGTCGTTACTATACGGGACAGAAAACCTCACCCAGTGAAATGAGATTACAGATCTGGGCAGCTGGAAAAACTAGATGACAACAAACTAGGAATATGACCACAGATATCTGTTCCAGCGGGAATCAGCTGTGATAGTAAAGAGAAGATGGCTGCAGTGTTTTAGTGACATAATGAGAATGGGTGAAAGAAAGACGAAGCCCATGCGGAGGGAGAGGAAGAGAAACACTAAGGTTGGAATCGATCGACTGTATTGACGACCTGGCTAATATAACGAAGATAACACCTGTCATGTCAGGCGCCAAACGCCTTGCCGATGATAGAAGGAAGTACTGGAAGTGGATGAACACTTAAACTCAAACACATGACGGATAAAGGGTTGAAAAAGAAGAGGAAACAGAGGAAGAAGAGTAGTAGTAGAAGAAGAAGAAGAAGAAGAAGAAGAAGAAGAAGAAGAAGAAGAAGAAGAAGAAGAAGAAGAAGAAGAAATAAGAAGGAGGAGGAGGAGGAAGGGTTATTATTCTGGTGATTAATTACATGTATGATAATTTAGGGAACTTTTCAATAACTCGATAGTTCAAATAGTTGACACTATGTAGTATAGACATTGTTTTTTAATAGAAGAAGAAACATCTAGAGAAGGATTTTAACACTGGTATACGAGGGTCAGTTGAAAAGTTCGTAGAGCGATGTCTATAGCTCAGTGGTAGGACTAAAATCTTTCGTGTGCTGCAAGACGTATATTTCGCGTGAACACCTGTTAATTTCCAGATATATCTGTCAATTTGTTCACTTTTTACCAGCTGTTTGAAATTTTCCTGTCAAGCGTGTTTTTAAAATGCACAAAATCAAACATCGTGTTGTGATGAATTCTCTGTTAAAAACGTTTTAACGTCAACGAAAAAAAAATGTAAATGTGTTAAGAGATGCTGTGCCTTTAGAAACAACTGTAAGTGGGGCACACTCGAGTTTAAACGTGGTAGTAAAAGCACCGAAGACGATTCCAGCAGTGGACTTCCAAAAAGTGCAACAAAAAATGACATTATTGAAAAAACTTTATAGGATGTTGAAAGACCGCAGATTGAGGAGTGGATGACGCTGCTAAAATTATAGGCATCTCATATGAGCGTGTGTATCATACTTGGTGTGAAAAAGCGTTATGCAGAATGGCTGCCGCATCTGGAGTTGTTGTATTTTTGGGCGTCCAGTGTGGGAGGTGGGATCATCATCTTCATGCTCGTACGACCACGTTTAAACTCAAGTGTCTACTTACAAACCATTGGTATAATAAATAAATAATGACACAACCGGCAGTTGTTAATTTTATTGAAGCAAATTTAGAGTGCAAGGGGTGACACGGTTAGTAACGGGCCCTCTTATGCTGTCGTCTTCCGGCAGAGTCATTGTGGCTTTGGCGCAGCAGTCTTAAAGGATTGTACTGTACGATCCAATCTCGCGCCTTCGTATCCTTAAAATCCTTCTTTTCTCTAACGATCTCCAGCCTTTGATTTAACGTCCAAAAATTGCAACAAGAATGACATTATTAAAAAGTAATAAATGACTTATTATTCATAGGGTCTTAGAAGACCGCTGATTGAGGAGTGGATGACGTTGCTGAAATCATAGGCATCTTATATGAGCGTGTGCAACATACTTTAACTTAAGACCTTGGTGTGAAAAAGCGTTGTGCGAGATGGCTTTTATCGCATTTGGAGTTTTTTGGGAGTCCAGTGCGGGTGGGAATCATCTTCAATACTCGTACAACCACGTTTAAACTCAAGTGCCCGCTTACAAACCGTTGGTTTTGAAGTCGCAGCGTCTGCGACAAATTTACAATTTCATTCTGAATTCCCGATAGCGCTAAACAATATTTAACAAAGAATCACACCACGATGTTTGGTTTTAAAACACGCATGACACGTTAGTCTAAAACACCTTCTAAACCGTGAATGTATTGAGATATAGTTTTGGAAATTAAAAGGAGTTTACGTAAAATACAAATCTTGCAACAGACGAACAATTTTAGTTTTACCGTTTAACTACAGATGTCGCTCCCCAATCTTTTCAATTGATCCTTGTACAGTAAAACGACTGTAGCAGCTTTGTTGTAGAGACTTTGGACGTAGACTTTGAAAACCCTATTAATAACAGCAGAAGTAAAATATATGAACAAACAGGAAGTTTAAAAAAATAACAATTTTTCATCTACTTTGCTAATTCCGTGTATAGGTTTCATTAATCTAGCTACTCCATCGTGTCTTCATATTTGTTTGTTAGTTAATTCAGGTTTTGTGCAGTCCCTGAGTTTGGTTTGCGTTTATTAATTGTAATGTTTTTGTTTTAAACAAAAATGTTAACTGTTTAACAGTTAATGTTTTTGTTAACTGCTTTCTTGGAACATTTTCAAGCTATGGTAAAAAGTTACAATCAAGTTATGATTTAATTTATAGTCAGTTTGTAAATAAGGATAAATATGTTAAGGACGGAAGCCGAAGTTTGGCATAGGTAGATTTCCAGTTTGGAAGGCGCGGTGTCGGTCATCGTAGGTTGATGTGGGTTTAAGACAGTTTACGACAACAAAATCTGGAACTATTCCACAGCTTGGAGACCTTCATAGTCTACAGAACTATTAAAGACTATCATTCGAATGCATTAATAATTAGCCGTTAGCAAACGTAGAACCCACAGGGATGGAAGCTTTTTCATGCGGAGATGTTTATGTAAGATGTTGTAAAAAAGATCCGTGAAGACGCTCGTAGTATCAGGTTTCATAAAAGCTTATCGGCTATCAGGAAACCAGCTTTCCTATTGGCTTGTAGTACATTTTCCTAGATGGACTTCTTTCCAAAAGCAACGTTGTTTTGTACTTGTCCTCTCCTAATTATTACCCCATCAGATAAAGAAACTAAAACACAATAACAAAACAAGTTCAGTAACTGGGGACTACGATTAAGAAAAATAACAAAAAGTCTGATTTAAATGTAAATGGAATCTCGAGTACTATAAAACTACGCAATAAAACAAAACGAAAATCCGACGATTTACATAATAAACTCTGAACCTGCCTTTAGTAGAAAGCCAAAACGTTTTGCGTAAAAGGTAACATGGGAGAAAGTATTTAATGTTATTGCGAAGGTATATATTGCTTAAGAAAACGAAATTGCTTGAATAAATTACAAAGGACAGCTTTTATTCAATCCGCTCTCTGAATTACCATAACGTGTGTTTTGTAGTTAATGTTAAACCACTGTACTATTTTACCCTAAGAAACTTGTTTATTATGGAGAGAAGAACAACAAACCAAGCTATAAAATAGTAATAATAATTAAAAATTATTTTAATGATGGGAAATTTAGCGAGGATCGGGGAATAAGTATAACAAAATTTTATGTTGTTTGTGTCGACGTTTCGACAATATTTATTATCATAATCAGGACAATTGTTGTTGAACTGTTAAGACGACAAACACACAATTGTCATAACAACTCAACAACAGTTGTCCTGATGATGACAATAAATATTGTCAAAAAGTCGACACAAATAACTTAAAATTTATGTTGTACTGATCCTTGCTAAACCTTTCATCAATAAAATTTATTGATCGGTGGTCACTGTTAAATTAAGGAATAATTATAAAGTTTGTTATGAATAGGACTATTTCGTATGTCAAGGGAACATGAAGCAGGGAAATGTTATGAAGATAAAGATGAAGAAGAAGAATAAAAAGAAGAAGAAGAAGAAGAAGAAGAAGAAGAAGAAGAAGAAGAAGAAGAAGAAGAAGAAGAAGAAGAAGAAGAAGAAGAAGAAGAAGAAGAAGAAACTCAGGAAACAACAACTCGGTGGACTTTTACTCTTCCAACACTAATCGTTTATAGAATTGTATACGGGAAAATGCCGGTACTTCTCTGTACTTGTTGTTAATGATTGTAAACGGAAAAGACTTGTAGAAAGTGAAGAATTTTGAGCAAATAACTATGGTTGAGACGGAACGTAATCGAAATGCTAAAGGCAGAGAATGTTTTCAGATATCCCACCGTGATAACAGAAGAGACGTGAATTCTGGATGTGCTATTGTTTGTCTGCTGAAAGAATAAAGTGGAACCGAGCCGGCCATGTAGAGGGAAAGCTCTGGTGGACGTTTAGAACAATAACGTAGACACCATACAGCCAAGAAAAAAAAATTTGAGAGGTGATGTCATACTGTGGATTCATTATATTATAGTCTCCAAGTCACGTGTATAAGTATTTAATTGTAGTATGTGTAAACACTTGGTTAATCATTGTCTTGTGACTTCTTTAAAACTTCCAATAACAACGCGTTTCAAGGATAAATCCTCATCATCAGGTTATAAAAACACCAATCCTTTTGGAGAAGTTGTATCACACAAATTTTGTGGTATCCTTTTGGACAAAAACATCACACAATTGTATAGCTACAGTTTCAATCCAAATGTAGTCTTCCACAAAACCAAATACGCTCCGTATATAAACAATCTGTTAGTAAAGTCAGAATGGCAATATTACCAACAGCCTCCTCAGCACACTCCCTGGCATCTACTCCAAGGCCATTCCCTTCTGTGCTAACTATTTCAATGCTGTACTATGAATATTTAATTGTAGTATTTGTAAACACTTGGTTACTCACCGTTTTATGACTTTTTTAAAACTTCCATTAACAACGTGTTTCAAGGATAAAATTTTGTTCCGAGGTGTTGGAGCATCCTGTATAGCCTACAGCCCCGGTCACAACCCGTCGGATTACCATCTCTTTGCTCAACTTAAAGATGCCTTAAGGGGCCGTCGATTCTCCAGAGACCAAGAAGTGAAGGAAGCGGTGCATAGTTTTGCTGCTCAGCCGAAAACCCTTTTTCTAAAGGCATCAATCACGAAGAAAGCTTGTGCAACGATGGACCAAGTATATTCACAAGCAAGGTGACTATGGTGAAAAATGAGCTAACTGTTAGATTGTACTGTTGTTATAATAAATTGTAAAAATTATTTGACGATACTTACTGACTTACCCTCGTATAAATAACTATAAAACCAAAATTATTTACAATTTTGCATAGGTTATTGGGTTTGCACATTGCTACGCTGAGTTCATAGATAACTAAAGTGCCTACGCGACACTTTAAACATGGCAACGGTTCTAGACACGCATTGCAGATTTTTGTCGATTGGATTATTCTATCGGCGTTGTACGAGGTCGGAGATTGACATAGTCCAGTGCCTATAAGTAAGCATTTAGTTCTCGAATCTCCTAAGCGTAGGTATAAAAATAAGCACCAGCGGCTGACGAACTTAAGCTTTTGTATCAGCGATATTGCAGTATGGTTCGGAGTCATTGTTATTGTCACTTGCAAAATAGTGATTAGTATATTGTTACGACGGTCTCACGGATCGTCGCCCGGTACTGTGGAAACAAATACAGACAACAATGGAGTCACTATTTACCAGCTTTAATTAGTCACAAATAACAATTTGTAATCAACAAGGTACTGTCACATATTACGTCAAGTTAAATTTGTCCACACGCAATAATAATGTCAACTATTAAGAGTTTCCCATTAGTTATAACTCAGTAATCACTTACCACAATCACTTAATCCGCACTCTGCAATCTCGCCAGGTACAAATAGCTAACTCTAAACCGGCCGCTGTTGCTTATATATAGCCCGCAAATGTTCCAGAACAATTTTCTATTCTTCTGGCGGCGTGCCAGCATAATTTGTGTAGTTAACAAGTCCTCTAACAGTCTGTAGTGCTGCGTCAGTGGCCGGCCTTGACACAGACGCAGCACGCTGGACTAGTCGACAAGCGTGTAGAACTTTTACGTAACAGCAACTGCCGACTTTTTGAGAACGATACATAATTGTCGTAGCAGTATTATTTAAAGCGACACTGTAATAAAGTAACATTTATTGTTATGTGTTGGACAAATTTTAACTTGACGGATTGTATAAATGTGTCTCTGTTAATTTCTAACTGTAATGAAACCTGTAATTTGTAACTTTATCTGGCGTCAGTTATTTTGTTTCCACTGTACAACACAGCGATTTGTGCGACCGTCGTAACAATGTATAAGCTTATATTTATTTCTACTTGGCATGTTTTACCAGTTTTAAGTCACTTAGTTTGGACCGCGGTCAGACGCGACCCAATCGTATAAAACCCGGTCGGTTGTGACCAAGGTGGAAATTTGAACGCGGTAAATTGCAACCCGACGAATTGTGACCGAAAATGTTGTCCTATAAGGTAGGCTACACACGTAGGTTACTTCTATCAAAGGGGTGTGAAGACATGAAGACTCACGCCTGGAATGGAAATACGCTACGAAAATTTCTAATGTTTATATACCATTGTATACTGTCAACTTTACACTGTTGTAAGGTTTCTTAATCTCAGGGTCGTGGGTTCGTGCCCCACGTTGGGCGCCAATTTATATAATGTATGCCGATGATTACTGTAATAATATTAATAATAATAATACTAATAATAATTATTATTATATTATTAATACAGAAATTACCATTATAATGCTATTCATTCCTAGCCTAACCTAACCTAACATAACCTAACGTAATCCAACCTAATCTAACCTAACATAACGTAACGTAATCCAACCTAATCTAACCTAACATAACGTAACGTAACCTAACCTAATCTAACCCAACGTAACAAAAATGTTGAAAGAAAGATGTTACGCGGACAAATGAAAAAGTTACATAATTTAAATCTCATTGAAGTTTGGAATAGGATCGTTTCTACTAGTTGCCACGGATTCTGCCAGTTGCTACCAAATGAAAGTGCGGGGCGCAGTTGATCGGGTAAGAACGGGTAAACATGTCGTTTCGTCGCAATTGACCTAGGCCGATTAGAGTTTTAGGATTATAAAGAATAGGGTTCGTCCTGGTAACGTGAGGCCCATTATTCATAACTCACCGACGTGGAGCAGTCCACCCTTTGGTATGATAGGGCCCACGATCGTGGGTTACGGTGTCTTCAATCGCTAGAGGTAACCTTGTTAAATCTCTCCTACCAGTGTTCTGTTAGCCAGCTAAACACCACGAGGGCATGCCACAGTAGGTTGGGTCAGTGAGGCAACCTAGCTTTAAAGTGTTACTTCCAGTGGATGTTAAATTATCTTTAAAGTGCGACTTACGACATTGACTTATTTTAGTGACAGCTTGAGAGAAAACAAATTTAGTGCATAGGAATCTGATTTAATTCAAAAAGTGGTCACAATTTAAGAGAGTTATTGCAACGAAAGTGTTTGCAACGCGTCTTATGAAAATGAAATGTATTCCTTGAAAATACATAGTTTTAGCTGTGGATATATAAGATGCATCATATAAACACTTTTGCACTCTGAAATACAAAGATTTAACAAATTCCCTATTTTCACATAACTTTGGTAAATTATTAAAATGTTTGATAGTCTGACGGGAATAAATGAACGCATACATCCAGAATTCTTGGGTTATATGAATCCAAACCATCTAGTAATGTAGTAGTTATATCTGCCAACGCGGCCATGAACTCAGTACCCCGCTTACACGTGACTCGCTTCTGATGGCTTCAACTAGCTCGTGTTTATTTTGTATAGTGTTACTGTAATTAAACCTCTGCACCAACTGTGGCTACAAAAATACACGAGGAAAATATTGTCTGTTTGTACAGTGTATGTAAACGTCGTATTGGGTGCAAACGCTAGCGGTTTTGGGTATTGTTTGAATTTCACACACACGCACACACACACGCACACACACACACACACACACACACACACACACGCACACACATACATACACACACTGTCGTATTTTATCGCGCTCATTTATGTTTAGGTGGTAGGCCTAATGACCGGCATGGCAGGCTCTATTAGAAGGCCGGAACATTAAACGTGCCAAGACTGGAACAAGCTGATATTTGAGGCCGATTAGACAATCTCTTAACTTATGTATTTCAATAATCAAATCGCGTCAGTTTTAATCGTCGGTTAACAGCAGTTTTATTATTTTTTTGCAAAATAAAAGTTTATTGTGTAAAAAACTGGCATATTATTTAAGAAATATAATAATTAACTCATTCATATGATACGAGTTCAATAATTCGAATAAAATTAATTCATTAGGCCTAATACTAATTCACTCATTTCTTCAATTTAAACCTATAGTACTAAGTGCGCACAGACCTATAATTTAGGTTTAGCTATAAATAGGCCTACTCATGATTTTAATAATGCTACGAAATTAAACCAGAATCTAACATGTTCACTTTAGATACTTCATTACACAATGCTTATAGGCCTACTTAACATTATTAATCCTTTACTTTTTAGATGATAAAAGCTAACAATCCACTGACAACTAATAACTTTCAGACAATAATAACAATACATGATCAATCAATGTTGTACTTTTTTTATTATACGTATCATGCATTCTATTTTTAAAAATGTTAATTACTTTGGGTACAGAAATTATATTCTGAATGTCTTAGAAAACCATTTAATTATAATGGTTGTGTCTCGTAAATATTCATTACCGTCAAGAAAACCAAAAGTCGAAAATTTGGTAAGAAAAAATATATAACAGTTCATAAAATCTTGGGATTTGTTATTACTTTTAGAACCAGGAACACAACACTTAAATGGCAAACCTACACTAAATGAACTATATACAATTTATTATTTCCGTCGAGTAACGTTTTGTTATAAATTAATTTCGGAAGGCTACTGTAAGTTCAAAATTCTAAGCAAATATCCTAGTTAAGGTTTAACAACACGTGCAAATTTTAATTTAGCCTATGTTTCAATAAGTACGTGGGTTGACCAACACGTGTTTGAAATCAACTTAAAAAACACACAACAAACACTAATAACACTGTAGTATTATAAACTATAACATTAAACAGTACTAGGCCTACTGCACTACAAAAATCGTCAATAACAACAAACTGTTACAAGATCTTAGTAAATTTTACTACAAAGTTTAACCGCTCTCACGATGCAGATCATATTCCATTCAACTACCGCTTCGGCCTCAGGCGCAACATTGCCACGGTTAATATTTCGGTCTTCTACTAAAGCCGTCCATGGCTGCGTACGATATCAAGAAGAGGAAAAGGAAAGAAAAAGAAGAAAGTGTGTAGAGATTAACAGGGGATTGCATAAATTATTTCGAATTTTATTTAATAGTTAGTGTATATTTACTTGGTAATAAGCTGCGTGTGTCAAGAAGAAGAAGAAGAAGAAGAAGAAGAAGAAGAAGAAGAAGAAGGAGGAGGAGGAGGAGGAGGAGGAGGAGGAGGAGGAGGAGGAGGAGAAGGAAAAGGAGAAGGAGAAGGAGGAGGAGGAGGAGGAGGAGGAGGAGGAGAAGAAGAAGAAGAAGAAGAAGAAGAAGAAGAAGAAGAAGAAGAAGAAGAAGAAGAAGAAGAAGAAGAAGAAGAAGAAGCCGTGTAGAGATTAACAGGCAATGACCTAAATTACTTTACATTATATTTAATATCGCTTACAATGACTGGCTACAAACCACTTGGGACAATCATGTAAAATACAAAAACATTTTAAGAGAGAAAAAAGATATAAATATGTCCGAAATAATCATAAAGTAGTTTTGAAACGCTTGAACTTTGAAATCAGTAAGCGACATCGCCATCTTGTCCCACGTGACACAGGTAAATGTTATGCGCACATTGATTACCATAATAACCTACGTACAGTTAACTAAATTGACTTCTGCAATATTAATATCTCACTCGCACACACACATACACATACACGCTGTCATATGTAGTCGTTTAGAACACCTACACACCGTCAATGAGGCCGTAAGGCGGCTGTAAGTTATAAGGCGATATTCCCATGACATATACAGCGTGAGGTAATTTTCGTATTAAGCGGCAGTTAATAACCAACGTAAGATATAACACGCCGGCTGGAAGGGGAGTTAAGGGCGTCTTGAATAATGCATTAACAAATATGCGGCATATAATATTTCTTCTATCTCACTCATACACGCTCTCCCCACCTCTCACTCACTCGCACTCTCTCCGTCTCTGTATATACCTCTTTTTCTCTTTCTACTACTGCTGCACTGCTGCAGTCTACAGCAACTCTTTCTTCCTCTCTCTCTGTCCGTCACTAAGTGCGTCTAGTCGCTGTCTCTCTCTGTTTCTACTCTGTATCGTCTCTCTGCTCACTCTCTTTTCCACTTCCCCTCTCTCTCTCTCTCTCTCTCTCTCTCTCTCTCTCTCTCTCTCTCTCTCTCTCGCCATCTCAACACACACACACACACACACACACACACACACATTCACCCACATCTTTTTTGTTATAGAAACTGATAATAAATAACACTTATCATTTGTTCAAAACAAAAATATTCGTTGTAAAATTCTGTATACAAAACAAGAAAACAAGAAGTTTAAATCTTCTGATGTTAGCACTAATTTAAACTTAGACTTAAACTGTCGACACATTGTAAAAAAAATAAAAAAATATTGTTGAAAAAGTTTGAAGTATTATGTATTATAAATATACATATATATGTATACTCATAATTACTAACTTTATTATTGTTCTTTAAACAATAAAAAATATTTAAAAATAATCAATAATCACGTTAGGTGCTGAAACGAAAAAAAACTCAATACACTACTTGCAGAAGAAACTATATTGAATATATTGAAATATATATAGTTGCTGCAAGACAATTTGAGTTACGTATATATATGTATGTGTGTGTGTGTGTGTGTGTGTGTGTGTACTCGTAATTACTGAGCTTATTATTGTTCTTTAAACAATAACAAATATTTTATTTTAAGATTCATTTTTCACTAGGATCCAAGTCACTTGTAATTATATTCAAAACTTACGTTAATAGTTACAGTCAGTGACTTTCTTTTTGACGCTACAACGCGTTTCAGGACATATGTCTCATCATCAGGTATTTCACTCCACAGAAGAGGTCGTCAATACATTAAAATAAAATAAACAAACGAACATATAAACACAAGCGTGAACTGAACATATTCGGCCGGTGCGCACCGCGTTGAAGTCAAGCCCGCACTGTAGTTATTACTGTACATTATCTACTCTGTTGTCCGTGTGTTTTCAATCTTATCTTGGACATTAATTACTATGTCGTATAGTGAGTTTGATTGAAACTGCAGTTGATCATTTAATAGGAACTCAGGGATATTCTTAATATTATTTTTGCCACTACTTTTAATTTTACTGAGAATTTTTATATAAAAAGAAATCAAAGTTAAATACCGAGTTATATAAAATTCATCTACAGCTACTCAACAGCGTTCGTGTAACCTTGCTAGATAACGTATTCACGACAGTCAACAAATACGTTAATGACGCTTCGCAACACACTTATTGTAAACAAAAGGTTAAACTCCAGAATCTCATGAACAAACAAATCAACGAAGATAAAGCTATACGCTATGTAAACACAAGTTTTATACGCGCATCTCAAATTTAACTTCTATACAATTTAATAACGATGAAATGGATGTCCTTAATAGAGGACTAAAATATAATATTCCGTACAATAGCAAGAGCCATATGTGAAATAATCAGTGCAGAAGCCGCCATTAAAACACTACCGAACCAAATAATGCAGAATGAAGCGCGCGTCATGATTAATAATAAATTGAACAAATACATAAAACATGTGGAACACAACAAACCCCTTACCTCAAATAACAAACACCATGCAGAAATTAAAACCCTGAAACAAATTAAGAATAAATTGTCCGATAATAATGCATTCATTACAAAAGCAGATAAAGGGAACACTATTGTAGTAATAGACAAGGACCAATACACACTGAAGGTCAATGATTTTATAAATAACAATAATATCGAAATGATACAGGTGGACCCAACAGCTCAGTTTGTAAAAACCTTGAATAGTACAATTAATCGAAGTACTTATATATTCGACGAAAACACACGTCGCGCGCTGAAGCCTATCAAGGCAGTAGCTCCTCAATTCGTCGGTCTGCCAAAAATCCATAAGCCCAATGTTCCTATCAAGCCTCTAGTTAACTTTACTACTGCCCCAAGTTATAAAATCAGCAAAATACTTACTAGAATTTTAAAAAATAGTATAAATCTAAAAAATAATCATAGCATAAAAAATAATATTGAATTCATTAACAAAATGAAAGACGTAAAATTACAGCCCAATTATAAAATTGTCTCGTTTGACATTGTTGATTTGTACACTAATATCCCAGTTTGGGAGACACTAACCATTTTAAAAACCAATTTAATTGATGCCAAAATACGTAATACCAAAGAAATTGGCGAAATAATTAACCTATTAGAAGTGATACTTAATCAGAACTATTTTACTTTTAATACCAAATATTACATCCAGCAAAGGGGTTTAGCAATGGGCTCACAACTATCCGACTTACTGGCAGATGTATACTTAAATCATTATGAAAACACATATTTACTTAATAATAGAAATAAACTTTGTAGCAAGATAATTTCATATTCACGATACGTCGACGATACGTTTATAATATTCAATGGCACTTTACGTCAAATAGAAAGCCTAAAAAACTACATGAATGAAATCAACGACACGATAAAGTTTACTCTTGAAACTGAAGTGAATAACAAGATTAATTTCCTAGACCTGACTGTCACAAAGCTGGATAACAAATTTAAATATAAAATTTATAGAAAGCCAACCACCACAGATACTACAATACATGCTAATTCACACCACCCATTTATACAAAAAATGGCACCCTTTAATAGTTTAATACACAGATTATTAACAATACCAATGGACGCCAGTGATTTAAATGAAGAACTAACGACAATTAAGCACATCTATAGCTAATGGATATAAGGCATTGATGATAGATAACTTAGTCAGGCAACATCGAAAGAGAAATGAAAAGAACGGTACGCCCCGTAAAAATCTAGATAATACAAGATATATATCATGTGAATATGGCAACACCTTACTCAAAATATTAAATAGTGTGTTCAACAAGTCAAATATTAAAATGGCATTCCGAACTATTATATCGGACAAACTGGTAGGTCTTTTGGTAAACGTTTCAAAGAACATCTTCCCAAACAAAACATTAAAAAACAAAATTCCAGCTTTGCACGCCATCTAGTTAATAACTATCATAATTACACGAACTTCAAGATCAACTTTAGACCCCTGCATATACGTAAGAAAGGCAGATACATGAACGCTGCTGAAGAATTTGAAATATATAAAAATTTCTCAGTAAAATTAAAGGTAGTGCCACAAATAATAGTAAGAATATCCCTGAGTTCCTATTAAATGATCAACTGCAGTTTCAATCAAACTCACTATACGACATAGTAATTAATGTCCAAGATAAGATTGAAAACACACGGACAACAGAGTAGATAACGTACAGTAATAACAATAGTGCGGGATTGATTTCAACGCGGTGCGCACCGGCCGAATATGTTTAGTTCACGCTTGTGTTTATATGTTCGTTTGTTTATTTTATTTTAATGTATTGACGACCACTTCTGTGGAGTGAAATACCTGATGATGAGACATATGTCTTGAAACGCGTCGTAGCGTCAAAAAGAAAGTCATTGACGTAAACTATTAACGTAAGTTTTTCAATATAAATATTTTATATTTTTTAAACGAGAATATATTTTTTATTATTTATTTTACAACTTTTCGGCAGTTTACATTACTGCCATCGTGAGAACTACAAATGTACAAAAATAATGTTAACTGAAAATACTGTAAAATAAATAATATAAATATATTCTTGCTTACAAAAAATTAAAATAGTAATTATTATACCTATCATCAACTCTTCTTTGTCTCTACTCTCTGTATGCTAACTCTGTATCTTTGTCTGCCTGTCGCTGTGTCTCTGTCTGTCTAAGTCTCTCTGCCTCTCTCCCTTCTCTCCACCCCCTTCTCCTCTTGACACACACACACGCGCGCACGCTCTCTCTCTCTCTCTCTCTCTCTCTCTCTCTCTTTTGTTTATTCCTTTTTTCTCTCATCTTAAAGGCGTGCGTATTTTCTATTTTCGAATTTTCTATTAAATTCTCTAGTCAAGGCAACCGAATTCTGCAAGGTTTCGCTTACTACTTAAGTGTATACGTAAGTTAGTTGCTCACGTAAATGGTGTTCACATGTTCACAAGTGATTCTTTGTCACCGAAGTGATACACTGCTGTTTCGTCTGATTAGAGTTTATGTTTTAAAATTATATGCCTGAGTACTGTAACCAACCGTTCTGATACACTTGACACAAAAGTTTTACAGATTTAAATAATTTCTGGGATACGCAGGTTATTTATATAATATAATATAATATAATATAATATAATATAATATAATATAATATAATATAATATAATATAATATAATATAATACAATACAATACAATATTATATAATATAATAATATTTTATAACTAATATAATAATATTTTTGTAAATAATTTATATTTTATCTCATAGTAAATGCACTTTATTCTTCCGTTTGGGGAGGTGACTCGGAATCAGTGTTTCAGTGAGGTTGTATAAAAATGTAAAGTCAATGATGGGGCGCAGTGCCTTCATGTGTTCACTGTACGCCTCTCTACAGCAGCGTCCAGTCTGGGGCATGTAGAATTTTTACACTGTAAACAAATTGATTTCAGAATTCCACGTAAATCAGATTTGTTTAAGAGCGTTGGTCTAGACGTTTCCTGGATTGATCTAAAACTTTAATTTTGTGTGTAACATTCATAATACACAGATACCATTGTGTTTTGTTACCACAAAATATTAGGTCAGCAGTGGATAAAAGCTAGCTGGTTCCGCGGGATTGTATCCGTCAAACACATTAGACAGCTTGTCAGTCACGATTGGATAAAGAAGCTTACCGTTTTCAAAGCGATACAGTGATTTCGGAAATCCTCCTGTTTGTCACCATATCATGCTAATCGCTGCAATAATCACATAATTAACGTTGTCAGTCAAACGGGTGTTTTAAATGTACCGAACAACGCCTTTCACTAGTAGGCATATTAAACAAACTTTGACATGACCTAATAATCATCAACTGACAAAATCTAAAGCTACTGCCATGTGCTACAACCACTCACGTTTGGTGCCTAATGTTTGTTTCATTTGCGCCAAATAACACCCCAAACGTTTATCTTATCATCGTCAAGTTTGTTTTTGCCTACCTACCCTTTTCCTGCATGTGTCCTTTAAATTAAAATTTCTAAATTTTACTTCTAGTAATAAGGTTATTTTCTCTTTTACTTCTCTTAATGTTTTAAAATTCATTTTCGTTCAGGCTGTTACTCATAATTTTCCGCTATATCAAAATTCTTTGAGTTGAGTCTTATACTGTTACCCGATGACTTGCGAAGATAGTATATAAAACTGGGAAACAAACTGATTAAACTGCGGTCTGACACGGTTTTCGTCAGTTGACCGCAGGTAGTAAATCGTTTTTTGTACATTGATGATGGCCACCATAGAAGAGGCCGAAACGTCTGTCAGTAACAACAGGAGTGGACCACGGCCTAATAGCCCGGAGTTTAATCAGTTTGTTTCCAGGATTGTTGACGGCGGCAGTAAAAGCCTTAGATACAGAATATTAGAACTATTATAACAGTCACCCAACCGTTAACAGTGAGTCTTCCAGAGCTACCGGCGTGTATCACCCTATGCGCACCAGTGGCTTCTGTTGTACTAATCACCTCATATAGTACGTCTTCTTTTTACTATCTCCTGGATCTACACCGTTTCCATCATCTAGATGAAACTCAGTCTAACAGCTTTCGGGGCCAAGGCGATCAGGAGTCCGTTTCATGCGGCTATACTATACGGATGATTTATGGTGTTCAAAATTGTCAACATGGAACTGCCTCCCGACAGTTTAATTTCTAATACGCTGGACTCTGGAAACCCTATAAGAATTTTTCTTGAAATTCATTTCCATTGCTTAGAGACATTGTGAGTTTCGTTGATTTATCTTGCCAGTTTAAGAGCCACAGATGTGTATACTTTCTAAACTGGCAGAGTGAATCATATTTTTGATTTTGTGGTAATTTTTCGATTTCAAAAAACAGAATTCAGCTGCTTCATCACCACTTTCTCTTGTTTAATTTGCGGCCGATATCTTAATATTATAACACGTTACCGGAAAACTAAGTAGCAACTGTGTTGGACAGTGGTATTCTATGGCTGGAGAGTTCGACATTTTCTAAGAAATCTTGCTGAGCATACTTTGAGGAACTGCTGGTAGGATATGAGGGTATGGTACAGCCAAGAGCAATACAGAATTACTTAACTCTCAGACCTTTCGTAAGGATTGACGTCTTTAAACAGTAAAGTAAATAATTAAATACCGGAGAAAGTGTAATTTTCAACATCAGCGCCGATTGTAATAAATAAATATACAGGAATACAACAATCTTTTCAGTTTAAAATTGTACAACAATCACTCACTGTAAGAAACAATAAACGCCACCCAGTTAACTGTATCACAATAAATGATACGTCACCAATTATTGCAAAGGTGTGCACACAGTATAAATTATAATTGACGCTTAGTAGAAAGTGCCGCTGTCCAGTAACGAATCACAAACCACAACAACTACAGTGACCAGGGGCGTATTTACGGGGGGACGAACGGGACCTGAACCTCCAGAAAGTCGAAAAAAGTTGACGAATTTTGTTAATCTCTTTAATTTTTAGGCTATTTTATTACTTTTTTTTAGCTGTATACGCTAATATAGTAGTAACTCGTTTTTAAATATAGGAATATGTTTATTACACAGCATTTGTGTATACGTAAGAAAAAATAAATTATAGAACAATCAATTCAGTCAATCAAATTCAGTCCGTAAAAACTTGTAAACAATGTTTCAATTGCGCGTAATTATATTGGGTTATTACAGATTACTTTAATGGGATTGACTTCAGGATGTTATCACACGTTTTTCAGCCTCTTTAAAGACAGTAATGTTGATTAGTCTTAATTTTTTTTTTTATAAAGCCAACTCGACCCCGTACCTCTCCTCAAGACCGAATTCTAGATATGCCATTGACAGTTTGATTCACAGTAAAGAAATTTAGGTCGCTTTTTTCGTAATGTTTGAGACTTGTCCGGAAGGCAAGCCCGGTGGCATGTTTGACCTGGGCTGGATCGCTACAGCTGGATGGTAGGACGTAAGGAGACGCACGCCAGTGGAAGCCGGAAGCGAAGAAGATGGAAGCACATTGAAGGTGAAGTATGTGTGTGTAGATGTAGTTTGTAGTTTATAGCTAAATGAAGTGGCTGAATTAAGTTTAATTTATACATGAGGGCGGCAAAGACAGGGCTAGTAAAGCATTTCGCCAAAGCTGGAAGGAGGCGACAGAGAGGCGTGGTCAAGGGACACAAAGAAGAGAGCTAAAGACTTGGTAAGTAGTTAGGAAAAATTTGAGTTGTTATGTGATCAGGAAGGATGGCAGGTTGAGTATGTTTGAAGTTGGGAGTCAAGTGTTTCTATTTCTATGACGATGGCGCCGAGGAGTTCTGGGAGGATTTCTTTAAGGGCAACCAGGTCCTGAAGCCCTGTCCCACGTTAATTAAATGGAGTGTCGCTTATCAGTTAGGTACATATATTAAAAAAAAAAAAAACACTCAAAGATATCTTTATGAAACTTTTTAAACTGAGAGATAAATACATAAAGCGTTCAGTAAACTAATTAAATACATGTATTTGTAAAATAAATTAGGGTGATTTTACAAAATAAAAGTTTTAAAATTTCAAAAGTTTTAATTATTTTTGAAACATACTAAATATTTACATATCATACTAAATTTTAGATTCAGTATAAGAAGTGTTATGAAGCAAACACAATAAAAAAAATTCAAGTTTATAGCACGTTTCAGTGCATAGTTATATGTACCCAAATATAAAAAGATTAGGACTTAGGAAAAATTGTGTTTACAGTTTTGTAATGTTTTAATCAAAATGCACCTGTACTATGCATTTCTTCTTCATTACTCTCATCTATCTTCCTTTTTAGCTTTCTTTTCTTTAGTCTGTTTTCCAGAACACTTTATTTGCTTTCAGACTCTTCGTTTTTTAGCTGATAATATTATTATAAAATATTGAAATGTTCGTTAGAAGGAGGTTAATGACATTGCACTGGGTGGCATCATATGTGAAATAAACATATAAGATGATACGATAAAAATGTTTGTTATAACAATATATATACATATATAATTTTAAACAAAAAGACAAGGAAAATATTTTAATGCTAAAAACTAAAAATAGAATTTTCTGAAATTTTTCACACTCTAGTCCACTTAAATGACGTGAGTGATGAGTTATTGACTTTAAAGCTACCAGAGGCACGGACTTCTTCCACCACTGACTTTTTTTTATATAAGCGACGTTTCGGCTACAAACCTGTAGCCGTCTTCAGGCAAAAACCAAACACTAAAACGTCACAAATAAAAGATACTCCGTCTCACAACAGGCAGAGAGTGATCAAAAATTTTATTGCGTAGCCGAAGCAACGTTGCTTTATATTAAAAAGTCAGCGATGGAAGAAGTCCGTCCCTCTGGTAGGTTTAACGTTAATGTATCCACAAGTTACAAAAAATAACAACAGTTTTAATTTAACTTTAAAATTTTCCTAGTATAATACACTCAAATAACAGTTGTAAGTTAATAAAACGTTTATGACAAAATGCAACGAATGTAACTATAAAAGATAGTGGATTTTCGACAAACTATTAAATAAATGCAAATTCATATTCCAAGTAAAACGTGAATATACTGACCTAAATAAAACCCATGAGCTAGTCGAGAGATCCGAAGAACATTCTTCTTTATAAATAATTTTTCCCTTGACGATAGCAGTCGAAACAAAATGAAAACAAGAAACGAGCAATCTGTCATGAGGGATCACATGGGGGCATTGAATCCGCGGCTGACTGCGCGCTGACATCGGTTGGTGCGTATTTGTTATTTTTGCGTTTTCATTTGTCTTTCTTTATTGTTGCACAAACAATATTGTTTTCTGATTCTGTGACTTCAGCGAATATGTTGTCTCTTTCTTTAAAAACAACAACTAACAACTAAAAAAAAGTTAGATATTGATTTTTTATCTGTTATTATGTTAATAAACTATTCTGTACATTTATTTTTAACAACAGTGTATACGTTATGTTTCTTATTATAGGTACGTTTTGTAACTCAGACAGCTTGACTGACTGAATACTCAGACGTTTTGTATTCGTCGTAAGCTCAGACAGCTTGTTATAACGAGACTAATTGTGCTGACGCATTACACAAAGCAATTAGATTTTGTTGTTGATTGAACAGTACAACCTGAAGATCTAACAAAGTAATTACTAAAACAAAAACAAAAAGATTGATTGAATACGGGATTGACAAATTTTTGTAAAGATGAATGTTCCTGGGGTCTTTCAACTAATTTGTTAAGTTTTATTTAGGTCTATATTTTCTTGTTTCATTTGCAATATGTGAATTATTGTTTACTTAACAGTTTTGTGCAAAATGACTCACTAATTTGTCGATTCCTGATTGGCTCGCTGTTAGTTTTCTCAGTTCCCGCCAGGTGTTTGAGGCGAGAGTAGTCCAGGCTGTCACGATACAAATTCCGTCGCCCCCTGCTTTGCAGCAATTCCATGACCCGCCGCCTAGGGAAACCCATCGTCATCACTTTGGTGGTACCGATGGTTACCTACGCAAACCCTGTATGGGGCTGCTTGGCCAAGGCTTTAGTCACTCCTGGGACCGACGATTGTTCTGGGGGTGTAAAGCCCCACTACCTGACTTCCAACAAGACTATCCGAGACTCCCTGTGTGTGTGTTCCCTGAACGCTACCATGAGGACACTTTCCCAAAAAGTTTACCGCCGCTGTGCCTGCTTTGAGGGCAACCACCTAATCAGCGTCCTTGGTCAAAACGTATCTGTTCCAGGTGAATCTTGGACCCAGCCTCGGCGAACAATCACGCTCACTTAGGTAACTAATTGAACCTCCACGGCCGGTAGCGGGCCACATTCTTCTTATCCATAGTATTAAGGTCCCTGCGGCAGGAGCTGTACAAGAAGCTCGGAACGGGGCATATGAGCGGGCGACAGGATTGTCCTTCGTCCCGCACAATCCCTTGGTCTAAGAGAGGAGCAGATGACTGTCTCTTCCGTCACAATAGACAGGTAGACAAACAGACAAGTGCCAAGAGGTCAAATAGAATTTGCTTCACTCATTCAATCAATTGATTAGAATTATAATTAAATTTAAATATAGTGTACACTAGTACAGAATAGAAGGGAGGAATAGAGGATGAGTAAAGCAAGAGAGAGAGGGAGAGAGAGAGAGAGAGAGAGAGAGAGAGAGAGACAGCGCAACGCCATTAGTGATAAAGATGAAATAGAACTAACTAGTGCTGTAAAGAAAGTTGTACAATGTTGAATTCAAAGTAAAGTTTGTTCAGCTAAAGCTGGAAGTGTAGTTAATTACTCAGCTTAGCGTTGGTTGTGTTGTTTCTTAATGAACGTTACGTTACAAACTATATAAGAAACACTATACACAGACACTACGTTAACGGCCGCTTAATCTATTGGCACGAAGATACAATCGCTGTTGCCAAGTTGGTGCTGACAATTTGATGTGCCTTCTCAATTATTGTTAGCGTTGCTTTATACTTTCCTTTCGCGTTGGTACTGTGACGTCTAGTAACAGGTTTGTAAAAAACTGCATGGATAGTTCACAGAACCCGCGCGTTTAAAGTGAAATATCTTTTGTTGTCTAGCATTATGGCTTTAAATTTATTAAATTTATTTGTTTACGCATTAAGTAACTTTTAAGCGCATTAGACGATTTTCGTAAAACTTGGTATGCGTGTCCAAAGTTTTACCATACAGAATACTATTGTTTTTGAGATTTATCCCCCCAAAAACAGGAGGGTTTAAAATGTTTTAATAACTTAAAATAGAATTTTGCAAAAGCTTGGAATATTTAAAGTGAAGTGTCGCTTGCCCTTTATTTAATGTTACACCTGTAGTGCAGACAGGTGGTAGATTAGACAAAAGATAGACGCGTTTCAGGGGAAACTTTGTATAAATCTGCGAGTGCCTGCTTAGATTTTATCTAGAAATTTTATTACTCTTCAATTGGTAAGCGTGAAAAGTTGAGTTTTCAATTACTAAAAAACCACATTTAAACAATAGTTGAGAACAACAGAGTATATAGAAAATATAGCTACTTTCATAAATAATTCACTGTCTAAGTCTCAAGCCGATCGGATAACAAACGCGGAAGATATAACACGAAGGTTCACCACACGCGAACGCGCGCACAAACAAAGTACATGACATTATAGAGCAAAAGTTTACAAAGAATTTGGTATAACACAAGTCCTTATCCATCACTAAATACAAAACTTATAGCTAATTGACAAAAATTGCATAAATCAATCTAAAACATGCTAATGTCCGTCATCCATGCTCTGATATACTTATTCTAGATCATCATCCTGTGTTTTGTTGCAATATACATATTCAAACACTTTCTGCTACAGTCTGTTTCTTGATGTATATAATATATATTTTATAATGACTTTACCTCAAGATGTTTTCTCCCTATTTGGAACATGTTTCGGGAAACCTTGTGTTTCCATCTTCAGCCTTCCTGATTTTGAACCTTGTGAGGTATTTTTGTGTTGGCTGGTTGTTGCTTTAGTTTCCTGTTGGTCTCTGGTGCTTTAAATTGGTATTATTTTGTGTGATTGTGGTGTATATATTAGTATTTTGTGTATTTTCTTTGTTGAGTGCTTTGAAAATTGTGTCATGTTTTGTATTGATTTGTATTTGTTCAGGTATTAGTTTGTTTTGTGTTTGTATATTTGTAAATTTTCCCAAATGTTCATTATGGTCCCTTTGTGTGGTATGTGTTTTATTAGTGTATAGGAAGAACGGTTTAAACGACGGAATGGGCAAATGCGAAAGATAGAGAAGTACTAAAAGGTGGAATGAAAACGAGGGAGAAAAACAAACTGGCTGAAAGAGAGAGAGAGAGAGAGAGAGAGAGAGAGAGAGAGAGAGAGAGAGAGAGAGAGAGAGAGAGAGAGAGAGAGAGAGAGAGAGAGACAGACAGACAGACAGACAGATAGAGAGGGAGAGACAGAGACAGACAGATAGAGGGAGAAAGAGTGAGAGAGAGAGAGAGAGAGAGAATGAGAGAGAAATGGTAATAGTGGGACCAGAACGAGGAAATACAGTATTAATTGCTTAGGTAAGAGTTCTGTTCGGCCTTTAGTCTCATTAATAAATTACAAGAGACAATATAGTATTATTGTTAATTAATTCCGTGAATTCGTAATAATTATTGTTAATATTATTAATATAATTCAGTGAATTCTTTTTACGGAATTCGCAATGATTTCAATTTAAGTTGCAGCAAAATCTTACAGTCTTTACAACGTAAATATTTGTTAATTGAAAGTACACAATACATAGAAACTATACTGAAAATTTTAAACTAAATCACTGCCTCTTTGCTTCTATCACAAAAACATCAAAAAGGAAGATCACAGACTACAATTTTGTCGTTCCCTTATTCTGTTGTTTCTATACTACTCTTGTTTTTCAGACTCCATACGATTCCCTGCTCTAAAGTTTCGATTTACTATTTTGTTGACAGTCTCTTTTACTCTCTTCCCGTGACACTATTTTGGTAATAAACATTAACATCGCTATTACAAAAATAATTATAAAGCGGGCTGTTAGGCCGAGGTCAGTTTCCATTTAACAGCGACATTGTCGGCAACGTTTCGAATCTCACCCTCGGGGGTCTTCTTCAGGCCGCAAAAGCGACAGAGTGTTGGAAAACAGTTAGATGGATATTGTCCAAACAATACCTGACAACGTTTTCGGGTAAGAACAACAGCTGTAAACAGCAACTGTCCAGGGCCGAACAGCCCGATTTATAATTCTTTTGGTAGTAATGACACCGGCTGTGTGAGTTTACGACAAAAATTAATGTCCTTGTACAACAATTAACACAATTTAATTTGGGAAAAAATAATTAAGCTTGAATTGCTGCTTACTTATATATATATAAAAAGAATATACAATATTATGTACTTGCAGAAGAAACAAATTGAAAACATCACAAATTATATAATTACTGCAAGAAACATCGAGTTACTTATATAGAAAATGATATATATATATATATATTACAACAACACTATTTTATTTATTTATTTAATGTGCGCTCCTCGACGTTCTTAGAAGCCATTTACGTCACATTAAATTCGTGTGTGTATATGATGGGTGTAATCGTAATAATAATAATAACAACACAACGTAATTAGTTTAAAATAATTTAAAAATTTATTAATCAAAAATTTCTTATTAGGTTGCGATTTAAAATATCATTATTATTTGCTTGTGTGTGTAGTCGTAGCAAACATCTAATTATTATATATAAGTGATAATCTCGTGTTACACATAGACATAATATACAATCTTATACCATAATACACATTTATAATTATCTAATATTGCTCTCGGCTTACTCATTAGTGTTATAATTATTAGATTATCTAATTTCTTTCTAATGATCCAATTTATTTTGAATATACTCCATATGCATTGCTTTGTTTTCTAATAAAATTTACTAATTACTTTAATTACTTTTATATCAATTCAAATATCAATGACTAAGTTATTGATTCAAAATTATAGTTTAAAACATTTTTTAAAACATTACTCTTATTACTATACAAGAAATATTTACATTTGCAAAATTTATTAATTCATCTTTGAATTGGATTGCCTCTCTTTTTACATTGTTAGTTATATTGTCTTACTGTGAGTCTCTGTTTTACAAATACATGGTTGTTTTTCACCTTATTGTCGTGGTAAATCGGCAGCGTGTCCTCTTCGGTCCTAGGTCCGCGATCCTGGATGCTCCTTTGTAGTCGTGTAGTCCTGGAGTCCTTGATCCTCGTCCCTCGCTGGATTCTATTACATGTACTTGGCTGCTCCCTCGTCTCCCGTCATTGCCTCAGGTTGCAGGTGTTCTCACGAAATGATGAGTAGTCGTGAAGAACCTACGGCTGTTACGGTAGCTGTACGAGAAAGAGTCGTAGTTGCCGGGCAGAGCCTCCGGCTGCTACTATGGTTGAACGAGAAAGAGAATTAAGTTAGCGCGTCTCGTGTATTTATACCCTAGGGCGCTAAAATCATGTTTCGACAATATTCTGCATGTCAGAGTCTGTCGTTGGCGTCCCTTCTCACACACGATTGTTATCACATTTAATTCGCTTGTCTTCGCGAAATGCGCAGTCTTTTGCACATTACCCGATATTCATCTTGTCGGTAATTTTTATGTGTTCACTGTGTATAAACCGTTTTTCTTTATCTTAATTAACATTAGTTTTATTTATATTTATTTTCACTACAATCGCACTTTTTATTCTTTTTACATTATTTTTTATACACATGTGCGTCTTAGTTTTATGCACACTATGGTGTATTTGGTTTTGTGATATTATGCACACAATCTTTACAAAATAAATAAATAAATTCATATAATTAATAGCGTTCATTAAGGGTGACGCTTTTCAGGAATCTACAGGTCTCACACACACATGTAACATACGCGTGTACACACAGACATAGCAGAGTGGCGTGATCAGCCTGTCCCTAGTTGGTCGTTCCTTTTACAGTTCAGATAGAAAGCTGAATTATTATTGCTAACAATATGGATTATTTATTTACTTTAATTAATTATTTTAATTACTTTTTACAATGCACAGTACCCTATATATTTGTACTGTTGCTCTATGTACTATGCTCTAGACCAGTCACAGGCAGCCTTTGAATTTATGGGGACGCATATATATAATTGCGGACCAGTTCGATGGGTGTAGCTCTCCTCACCCCATCAATCAAAAATAGAAAGGTGCGGAGTTCAACAACCGGACGTTAAAAACATTAACTGTCGCTTTATAATAACCTTGCGCTTATATTTAGCGACGTGGAACACCGAATCAAAAAAGCTTTGCCGTATTTTTCATATAAATTTGTGAAAATTGTTTACACTAGGAGTAGGTCATCAACAATTCGTCATCATGCACACGCACGTTAAAACTATCAAAACTTTAAACGAAAAATACGGTTAAACAGGAAAACATTTTAATAAAAATAAATCAAAGAACTTACCACAATAACACTATTTATTTTCATAAAGTGCACAGAAATGAAAAATTTGAAAAAGTGAAGTTTCTCCTTTGGGGAGAAAGGTGTTTACAGGCTTTTGGCAACAAGCACGACAATCGTATTGGGGAATACGTATCCCGGTTCGGTAAATGGGTGGTACTATTTTGTAATACAATATTTTGAACCAGGTACAATGCGGGTACGTTCCTTTGTTCAAAAAAAAAAAGTAAATGAAATTACAAATTGATATTAGGCTTACGAAAAATTTCAGAAGTTTGGCAATTAAAAGTAATGATGAAATATATCAAAGTATAGAAAATATAACAGAAATAATGAAAAATGAAGACTATTATTTTTTGGACATTTATATAGAATGGACGACAATAGGTTAACAAAGCAGATCTTCAAATATCTGTGGGGGAAGAAGCCAACATCAAGTTGGATTAAAGAAGTCCAAAAGATTTAGAAAAACTAATATACGCTCAGAAGAAGCAATTGAAAGAGACGTTTTTCGGGCAAAAGTGTTAAAAATGGAAGGAGTCCAAGGTAGGAGAGAGAAACAGGGAGGTTCAAAGTACACTGAAGGCAGGAAGAAGACACACAGTGAAAAGATGGAAGAATATTGGAGTAAAAGAAAAGAACAAAGGATAAGGAATTGAAATTGGAATGTGGTCCTTAGATGGCCGATAAAAAAAAATAAAAAAAATTACAAATTGGTTTGCGGGAGCGTCAAACCTTATCGACGGGCGCAGGGTTGCCGACTGCTGCCCTAAACGTTTGTTATGCTAATTCTGTCATAATTTTGGCAACTGTAAATTAATTTTCAGATAACGTTTGAAGGACTTAATTAGAGTTTGTTTTGTATGTGTGTCGGCAGGTAAAGGGGTCAAGTGTCTGTCCAAATTATAGGGCGTGCGTGTCACGCGAGGTCAATGCTAATGACACACTATCCTCTCTCTCTCTCTCTCTCTCTCTCTCTCTCTCTCTCTCTCTCTCTCTCTCTCTCTCTCTCTCTTTCTCTTTCTCCCACTTGATTGCAACCCTCATACGTTTACTGGCATATTTCAGCGAGTATTGTGCTAGGATGGCCGTGACCTGTGAGAGCTATAAGGAGCGGATTAAGGCCTCTAGCCAGCAAGACCTGTCTTACGCTTATCAGCAACTTTAATTCAAAAACTACTTATAACAATAAAAACTGTTATATTGCTCATTCTATGCTATGGTAATGAAACCTGGATATTAGCACAAACGACGTTGGAGCATCTCATGGTATTTGAGAGGGCGTTCCTGAGGCGAATCCTGATCCCCATGTACCTTGAAATGGGCATTGAAGTATACGTCACAACCGACGCGACGTAACAGAGGTGTGTTGTCTTTTTAATGAACCAACAGTAGAAATGCATGTGTAGGAACTACGGAGACTGAACGGCTTGGCCATGTGACGTTAGAATGTACAATAACAGAACACCAAAAATAGTTCTCGTAGGAAACACAGGAAGAAGAAGAAGAAGAAGAAGAAGAAGAAGAAGGAGGAGGAGGAGGAGGAGGAGAAGAAGAAGAAGAAGAAGAAGAAGAAGAAGAAGAAGAAGAAGAAGAAGAAGAAGAAGAAGAAGAAGAAGAAGAAGAAGAAGAAGAAGAAGAAGAAGAAGAAGAAATGTATACTACATATTATGTATGTTTGGAGGGAAATTGTTATATTATGAGTGTAACGTTCAATGTCAGTTATAAATAAAAATCTTACGATGATTTTCTGACTCTAGAGTATACAAGAAACTTGTAATATGTAATAATATAATAATATTTATTTACTTGTGTAAGAACGAGAGTACTGTATTACATAAAATTACATAATATGTCAGTTTATAATAACAAAATAAAAATTGACATTGTAAAATTCTATTACGTTATATGAAAAAGTATTATTGAATTCAGCCAGAAAAAATTTCGTTATTTGTACCACACGCCAATTTTACTAATTCAGTACGTGTATCAAACCCACAGCCAGCAACAACAATGCAATGAAACCATAACAAAGGATCAGCTATTTCCTATGTTAAAGTCAACAATCATATTCTGCACTACTAGTACATTTCAATTTTCCTACAAACGTTTCATTTGAGTGTGTGCCCTATTTACAAAGTACGTAACAAATGGATGTAAACACTTCAGCTGAATCTATCGGGTACTAAAATAAGTTATCATTTTTGTTTCAATTGACGTTTGGTGTAGTAACTTCAATTGTTCCCAATTTGTTTGGAGTAACATATTTTATCTTGTCTTGATAACTGTACGCTTACATAGACGTTGCTGTATTATTCTAAAGCCCAGCGTGAGCCTTGGCTTCCAACAGAAATCTTCTGCAACGTCTCCTGTTCATTGGTATCTCACTGTAATCCCTCACATCCATTCTTCTGAGATCTTCTAGCACACATGCAACCCTTATCCTAGGTCGACCCCTCTTTTTCTGCTTTTGCACCCTCAGGATTTTCTTTGCCATACACAATAATCATTGAATTTGTTGAGCTTTTATGAATCTTACAATGACTTCGTGATTCAATAGCTATTCTTCCTTCCGGTTATTTCTTATTCTCCATTCGTCATCTACCTAACACGTCTTAAGCTCATTCAGTTACCTACCGACCCAAAAAGTTTTAGTTTAAATAGCCAACGATTTTAACACTCTTGGACTTTAACGGAGATTTGTAAAGCACGTTATCTCTTGTTAATTTCTTAACGGTGGATTTGTCAGTTATTAAGGGGAACCTAGAAGAAGAAAATTTCCATTAAATTTATTACCGTCAAAATGAATGTAATAATCCTCTACGGTTATATGGAAAGAGAGTAGTTATTTCTTATTCTCTATTATCTTCTTCTTCTTTATCGCCATCTTCTTTAACCGGGCAATAAACACGTCTTATGACTTTTCTCTCAAACCTTCTTAGTGGTTCTTGTTTCTTTTATATCAGTGTCCATGTCTCTCCTCCATAAGTAACAACCGGTCTGATAAGTGTCTTATATATTTTTATTTTTGTGTTAACACCAATGCGTTTGGTTATCAATAGCCTGCTGTTGGCATAATATGCCTTATTTCCTATTTGTATCCTGTCATGTATTGTCGTGTTTATGTACTCTTCATTTATGTTACCCAGTTATCTAAACTTACTAATTGCATTAAATAAATTATTGTCTATGCATAAATTATATAGATTTCTACTCCTTTCTGATGCAGAAATCATCATGTATTTAGTTTTTATAATATTTATACTGAATCCAATCTGCAACGGATTTTTGATTCCGCTCTTTGTATGACTTAACTAGCCGTTGCTGTGTTATTAGCCGAAAACTATGAGTTGTCTTTGATTGGATCTCATTAGAACCAGATCAGTTAATATATTCGTCGTTAATCTGCGAGACTTACTCACATCATAACTTCATATTTATTAATAATATTCAGATACGGTTTCAGTGTTAGTAAGTTAGTCTGATTTGTCGCGGGATTACCACCCAGTAGCAAGACCAGTAATTAGATTTCTGTTTACCAGGGTAGCGCAGCCCCGTTAATAATATGTAGACTAACGCTGGACGATTGATTGTGGGTACTTTGCTCCACCCACCTGTCTACGAGTAGATGCATCATCTCACTGTTTTCTATACGCAATTGAAAACTTTGAGCTTTACGTTATATACTTTTTCTTCTTCTTATCTTCAAGGATTAGGTTATGTAAACCTCTTCCGGCACCCATCTAATCCTCGGACGGACGACCCGCGTCTCTTCTACCACTGGCTTTATAGTACAGTGCCGCTTTCAGAAATCGATTCTGTCATCCTTTGCAGATGATCTCACCATTGTCTTCTGTAAACTGAAATAATTTCATTTATGTCCTTTACTTCGAGTTATGCTCTGATATCCTCATTCCTTATTCTATCTTGCAACGTATAATTTAAAGTATTTTGAAGAAACTGCATTTCAGCACTCTGAATCTAGCCGTTCTTGAGTTAAAGTATAATGCAGACGCTCATATGAGATGCCTATGATTTCAACGACGTTATTCACTCTTCAATTTGGTATGATTGTGGAGTCATCCACTCCTATGACATTTTTTCAATAATATAATTTTTTGTTGCACTTTTTGGAGGTCTACTGCTGGGATCGTCTTCAGTGCTTGTACGACCACGTTTAAACTCGAGTGTGCCCCACTCACCGTTGTTTCTAAAGGCGCAGCATCTCTTAACATATTTATAATTTTGTTTTGATTTTCCATTGGCGTTGAAACGTTTTTAACAGTGAATTAATCACAGCACGATGTTTGATTTTGTGCGTTTTAAAAACACGCGTGACAGGAAAATTTCAAACAGCTTGTAAAAAGTGAATACATTGACACATATATCTCTGGAAATGAACAGGTGTTTACGCGAAATATATGTGTCTTGCAGCACACGAAAGATTTTAGTTATACCACTGAGCTATAGATGTCTCTCCGCGATCTTTTCAACTGGCCCTCGTAAATATCGGAGTAACGGGCTATTTCCTTAAACCATTATTAAATTTTACGTGATATTGTATAGATGTTTTACCGACTCATTCACTGATCGTAATCCACGCAACACAGAGTTCAGTGACTAATGTACTGCGTTAGACGTCTCAGTCGTACAACTAACAAATGTCAAAGCTCTGCTAACGCCTGATAAAGGACACACACACGTTAGCGCGATGTGATAAATAACACTCGTAATGGATATAAATTGTCAGTGCTGCTATCTGTCGGCGCGCACACCGTCTATTGGGCTCTTTCGTTCTATGCTGTAAACTGATTCTATCTCCCTCTCTCAATCTCTCACTCTCTTATACGTTTATAGTATCAGTATATTGTACGTACTGATATGAGAACTACAAGATTTCAAGGCAAAAAAAAAAACTCTGTTTTATAATTTGTTACAAACAAATTATATTAATAATATTAAAACCTTAGCATTTGATTGTCTCAATTTGACAATCTCATAAAGCTACATCAATCTTTCTATAAAATTTAGATAATTTCAATTTTGTCTCTTGAGTACCACTGCACTTAGTCAAATATTACAGGTGCATTGTTGTAATAAAACACTGCACAACAATATTTGTGCACAGGAGTGCTATAATAAAAATTGTGTACACTATAATGAGAAGTGTCATGGCCGGCTCTAGTAGAAGACCGGAATATTAAAGTTGGCAACGTTGCGTCTGAGGTCTATAAGCAGAGTTTAATAAAATAGCTAAAGTAAATGTGTTATATTTTGATTTCATTCCATATCATTACTAAATTCATGAGTATTTATTTATAGTATATGACTATTTATAGCAAAATCTGAATTATAGGTATGTTCGCACTTAGTACTATACGTTTAAGTTGAAGAAATTTGTGGATTAGTGTTAGGCCTAACAAATTAATTTTGTTCGAATTATTGAATTCTATCATATGAATGACTTAATTATTATATTGCTTAAATAATATAACAGTATTTTACATAATAAACTTTTAATTTGCAAAAATTAACAATTATAAAATTGCTGTTAACCGGAAATTGAAAATGACGCGGTTTGATTATTGAAATACATAAATTAAGAGATTGTCTAGTCGGCCTCAAATATCAGCTAGTTCCATTGGTGCTACGTTTAATATTTTGGGCTTCTACTAGAGCCGGCCATGGAAGTGTGCATAACGTGTGCTCTGTACTGTAAATGTAATTAACTTAAAACAATCATACTCAGTCGTTAGTTATAAACGATGTCAGTCGTCAGCAACAAAGACAATACAACTCGTTTGCAGAATTCCTAATCTACTTAACGGCTAACATGTGTGTGTGTATGTGAACACGCGCTCCCTCATTACTATATTTACAAAGATGGGCACTCACAATTTTGTTCCAATTTTGGAACATTGGAACTGTGTTACTTAATTAAGTTATCTTTTTAGCGTCTGAAGAACATCTTAGCTTTGAAGTGTAAATAATAATAATTTCTGATAACCGTGCTTCTGATACGGTGTAATCTTTCAGTTCGTGTGTGTGTGTGTCTCTCTCTCTCTCTTTATTTTCATATTTATTCTATTTATGATACAGGCACTATTTCTTTAGCAGTTACTATCTACAAAAGCAAGACCACCACCACCACCACCACCACCACCACCACCACCACCACCACCACCACCACCACCACCACCACCACCACCACCACCACCATCATCATCATCATCATCATCATCATCATCATCACCATCACCATCATCATCATCTTTACAATACGGCAGAGGCAAAGTTCTTCCTGTTCCGCCTTCAAAGATCCTCTAGTCACAAAAACATTCCACCACCACCACCACCATCACCACCATCATCATCATCATCATCATCATCATCATCATTTTAAGGACTAGGCCTTAGACCTGTTCCGGAACCCATCTCCTTCTCGGTCTAGCGACATCTCTCTTCCAAGTAGGGTGATAACCTAAGGCAGCCACAGGTAAACGGATATCAGGCATGCGATTCAAGTGTTCACACCATCTCCTTCTGTGGTCTTCAATCTTCTGGTGCAACGATACAATGTTTAAATCGCGTCTAATATCCTCGTCCCTCAATCCAAGAGACAACAACCTTGCGTTCCTCTTAGAAATTTCATTTAAGCTGCCTGAATCCTCTGCACGTCCCCTTTACCAAGAGTCCATGTCTCACTAGCATACAGGAGTGTGGGGATAGCCACAGTTTTATAAAATTTCACTTGGATATCCTTCCGTGTTTTATTTTTCAGGTACCTATGAATCGTTCCACAGAGCCGTCTAAATTTTGTTAACTTACTATCCCAATCAATATCAGTTCCATTGAGATATTACAACCCAGGTAATTAAAATGACTAACCTGATCCAAAATCTGATTATTCACGACTATCTTAGTTCTTAAGGATACCTGCCATGAAATGCCATCGTTTTAGATTTTGTAGCAGAGATCTGTAGCCCATAGTCTTGCATGATGCTATTGAACAAACACATTTTGAAACGTAATTCAACACCAGTGTATCTTCCCTGTGGACTTGGGGTCCTGTCAGGACTACAGGACTATTAAACTAATTTTGCTTTGTTACACGATTTTGTCCTAAGTCCCTTGTAGGACTTCTACGCTTCGGCGATTTAGAAGTACCCGATACATAATCTTCTTTAGCAGTTATATTTTGTTAATTTCTTGAATGTAGCCTTACCAAATCTGTTTCCTTTAATATGAGTCACTTTTGAACCATGCTGTCCACATTCATTTTTAATTCCATGTCCCGTAAAAAAATGGAAGTATGGTGACAGCAAAAAAAAATCGTGTTAAAGATAAGGGCTGATTCTGGTTGTCCTACGCTCAAAACATGAAGAAATGTTATTTTTTGAAAAGTGTCTGTGTGTAGAATTTGTCTTATGGCGAACGATAACTGCCGCAAGTTCAAATAGAATTAAATATTGTTTTACATATATGCCCGAGTTGTAGAGGACTCAAGGCCTATTGATTTTGGTGAAGGTCGGTTAAAGGGAAGGGGTAGTTTACCTGCAACGTTTTATGTTTTAACAAGATTAAAGTATTTAATTTTGATAAATAAAGTATCTTGGAAAGAAGGTCATAATTATCCATTCTAGAAAAGGTAGGTGAAATATCTATAAATGAACAGGGTAGTTGAAGAGGGAAGGGGTAAATTTTTGTACGATGTTATAAATTTATTCGGCCGAAAACTTAAAAATTTCAATAAAATATTAACAATTGATATCGTTTCATGTTATGTCACCACGGATTTGTAAACAAAATACTTTTTTTTCAGAAATTTATAGATTACAAACGCTAGGCGGTATTCGCTTCCTATCGCGTTGTTTAAATAAAAGATAATTTAATCAAATTAGTTATTTATTTTTAAAATATTAACAACTAGGTACAGTTCGTATTTTGATTATCTTTCTCATTGTTTTTACGACGAGAAATCATGCTGATATATTTGGTTTCGTTCTGACTGTAGGCCTACATATTAAAAAATAATTTTATAATTAATTAAAACATGGAGGTCATTATGGTTCTCCATACCGATTATTACTTTTACATACTTACTTTAAACTAAAACCTCTAGTAATTGAATTCTAGAACAGGTGAGCCACTGTAGTTATTTGGGAAATTATATTGGCTATGATGGAAATTATGATATTGATGTTATATTAGGTAAGTTCCAGACGATCTGTGGAACAATGAACCGTATTTTTAGAAACAAGATACACAATTAAAGTTTTACAAAGTTATGGCAGTCCCTGTACTGTTCTACGAGTGTGAATTGTGAACAATAACCAGAAACAAGACAGTAAAGTACAGGCCTCGGAATTGGCGTTTTTACGAGCAGTTAAAAGCTGTTATAAAGTTGACCGTATAAGGAGTGAGAGAGTAAGAGAAGAATTACAAGTTTAAACTTAAATGAAAACTTGAACTATTACAAACAACAGAAGAAAGAACACCTAAGTAAGAATGTCAGATTGAAAACTGGCCAAACAAGTCTGGAAATACAAACCTATAGGACACAGGTATATGCGTAGACCCAGGAAGAGATGGTTGGAAGATTTTTAAAGGCAGAATAGACACCACCTTGTCTACGCCGTTGTGAAGATAATGATGATAACATATTCATTTCAAACTCCGTCTTTTTAAGAAATGTCCAGTAAACGTATAAATACATCAACTCCTCGAGATCCGAGATTCTTACTGTTCCGAGAAGGCTTTTGATTAAAGTAAATAAATATCCTATAATTTCCAGGTTTCCAGCTCTAAACCGTTCAGTCTAAGCAGCCAGTTGTGCTCGTATACTGTTTTACCAGTTTAATCTCAAAATACACAGTAATGTACAGTAATGCGGAACAACACATCTCAAATAAATACGTTAACCTGAAGATAACAATGCTTTGTTAGAGGTTATTGAAATGCTCTGAGTAATGTACTACTGAAATGTTTCTTGTGCGGTACTTAAAGCAATCTCCAAGGCGATGCTCTTGCTTGTCTCCTCTTCATTCTTGCCGTAGGAAAAGCTATGAGAGATGCTGGAATGGATTCCTCCGGGACTGTATTCGACATGTTGGTGCAGACCCTAGGATATGCCGATGACCTAGATATAATTGGTTGGTCCCTTTGAGCAGTCAATGAAGCGTTTCTTGTTCTTGAAGGTCCCGCAAAGAGGTTGGGTCTCATAATAAACGAAAGCAAGACAAAACACATGGTCACAGGACAGGAAGCTAGAGAAGGAGACCATGTCCAAATTGGCATCTATTCCTTCAAAAAATTCAACAACTTTGTTTACTTAGGATGCCAATTTAACTCGATGCCGAAACGACAGAAGAAATAAAGCTAAGAATCACCTCAGCTAATAGGTGCTTCTGTATAACACTGATCCGCCCATTTCTTACTTATGGTTCTGAGACCTGGACCATTTCTAGAAAGTCTGAGTCAAGCCTGCTGGTTAATGAACGCAAAATCCTTCGCAGTAATTTTTGGTCCAATATGAATGGAGGAAAAGGACCAACCAAGAACTGAACACACTTCTGAACAAACCAGATATTGTGAAAGTTATAAAGTTACAAGGTAGACTTAGGTGGGCTGGACATGTGATCAGAATGGCGGAGAGTGAAATACCCAGAAATGTACTCACAGGACAGATCTATGGCAACAGGAGGGTTGGTAGACCCAAACTACGTTGGGAAGACCGTATGAATTATGATAGCCACATCCTTGGGACCCGGAACTGGAGAGCAGCCGCACTTGACCGGGACAACTGGAGGAGGCTGTTAAAGGAGGCCTTGACTCAGTAATCGGTTGTCGTGCGGCTGATAATGATGATGATGACTTAAAGTAATAATAAGTTCCAACTCATGTCGGAAGAGGTTTAGATACTCATGTCGTATCTCTGTTTAGTCTTGTCCGCGTCTCACTACCTCTTTCACTCTCTCTCTCTCTTACTCTCTCTCTATTATGCCATCCTTAGTATGGTTGGTTTTAATTGACTTCAGATACATTGAAAGAACAGGTCCCGCAAGATTGCCTAGCTGCTAGAACGATGGCTATCTTTAAGAAAGGAAAACGGAGTGACTAATAACTATAAGTGAATATGTTTGGTTGATAGTGTTTATAAAATCTGTGCAAGAATCATAAACTATCGTCTGCAGTCTATTTTAGAGCATCTTTTTTTGAAAAAGAAAAACGGTTTTAGGACGGGTGAAAATATGTCATTGTGTCAGCTCATTGTTGGGCCAGTTCCTTTACGTCCTTATGCCATTAGTATTACTCTTCATTTCTCAAGGATGACCAGTACAAGTTCTTGCTAATAACATTGGTTATTAAAAGGAACTAAACCTTAATTTAATGGAAATAAAAAACTTACAAAGGTATGGCGGAGAAATTTGAGTTAAGCTTACAAACAATTTTCACGGTAGATTGCATTATATACTTCGTATTGTAACGAACTTACAGAACATGCTACGAGTGCCTCTGGTATTTCAGCGGAGCCTGGCTACAATGTGTGTGTGCGTATATATTGCTGCTACTTTGAGATAAAAGACAATTACGTAACACTTGTCACGCGTCCGCAACGAGACTTTTCCAGACCATACCGGTCCACGCGCGCTGTTATCAATGCCACAATCAATTATGCTCTAGTGTTTTCTACTAGACGCGTATTATGGCATATGCTGGAATCTCAGCGGGGTTTGAATACAAGACTTCAGCGACGCTTAGTTCGGTTTTAGTGGCGATTTATTCCAGTGCGGTTCGAAGTATTGTGGCGAAGTGTTATGTGTTTTATATTTGCGCGGGAAAATTGTAATAATTGTGTTCTATATTATATGACAGTTTTATTGCGTGTGAACAATTTTTAGTTTGGTTTGTTGTAAAAGACTATCTTGTTGATTACAAAGTGTTTAATTCTGATAATTATAGCTGGCGATTAGTGACTTATTTTGTGTCTTGTACCGTTGGTGACTTAATTCCACTGTACCGCACGACGATCAGTTAGACCGTCGTAACAGTATGGTTGAGGGTAACTAGTACAATAAATGCTCTGCATCAATAAGTTATCCATCACTATAAGAAAGTACTGTGCCGGGATTTTGAATTTCCCCGGCGCGTGTAGAGTGGTTCAGGGCTACCAACACGGTTGGCAGCAGTGCCTGCCAGTGCCATTGTCGAAGCTACGGCGACGCGATTCGGTCGCTGTGGTCAGCTGTTCGCTGTGTTTCGGTTTTCAGGAAGGCTGTCTAGTTAGGTTAGCCAAAGGTTTTATTTTTTTGACAAACTGGGACAGGTTTGTTTTATGCAGGCATGTACGACCTACACACTATTGTTTCCGTCTCATTTCTCAGCAAGCCTTCAACTGGACATTCCCTTTGGTCTGACGGCCTAGGTTATGTGTGTCGGTATTCTTTTCATGCGTCTGTAGTTTCCTCAAGACGTTCAGGTGTGAATAATTAATAATTTTATTTCATTTTTATTTAATTATGGATTATGTGTGTTACAATTGTGTAAGCGTGTGTGTGGCCTGGGTTATTCGTTATTGTAGAACATTATGCTTTGTAAAATTTTAATGTACCAGTTACTTCCTGTCTAAGGACGAAATGATTTCTTGTTAACTCTTATTTAGTTAAAACTTCTTGAAATTAAAATTATTATTATTTAATGAAATTAAACGAATTGAATTGAATTGAATATAAAAAAAATCTGTACAATGTAACTTAGTTAATGTGAAATATGTGTTAATAAGAAGATTGTCAAAGTGATTGCGGTGGTTGTGTTCCGAGGCGAGAGAGTGTAATGTCTAGGTATATTAACTGGCGGCTAATCCCCAAATAAAATGTTATAGGGTCCCTGCCTCAGCCAGGAAAAAGGGAGAAGATCGGTAGTCATACGAACATCTGTGACCACCAGCAGAGCGGTTCTACATTAAGGCACTCCCCGAATCCGTCAGACCAAGAAATGCGAAGAACCAAAATACACCGAAAGATCCAGAAAGACCAGGAACGACTTCCAGTAAGCATTCACCATAGTCCATGGACAATTTTTGGAACCTCTGCTTGTCCACAGTTCATCCTGTTTCAACTTGAGTTCGTCGCTACATACTTACAGGTGCGAGCGTTTCATTTATGCCTCTTCTAACTACATCAACTCCATAGACTGGCTACCCTTGTTTTCTACATTAAACATCTGTCAACTCAACCCGTGTAACAAACTTATTAAGAACTGAAAATACCTCAAGGTCATAAGAACTTAAGTTTGTAAAATTTGTAACTGGTTCCATTGTAACTTGTCTAACATACACCATGAGGGGATGGTTAAACTGTTCTACTAAAGCATGGTTGCCTTGCTTAAGCTATTTAGAGTCCGATTATCTTTATTACCATTATTTTTATTATAATTATTCTTGAAAGGTTATTAGTGTTTTTTTTAATTAAGTGGTTGTGTTAACTTTGGTATGGTCCGTCATTTCTACTGGATTAATGTTCGCGTTGTTCTCCCTCATGGGGTATGCTAGTCTAGAAATATATATGTATATCTTTATGTCTATTTTCAAAATACTATAAATTAATGACTATATGTAAAGAACGATGTGAAACTGGAACATTGTATCACCAACGTAAAATCAAATAAATCTTGTTATTATGTTAAAATGTGTTGATTGCAAATCCTGACACTCTGTTAAGCTCCAGCACACTTTTCGCTTCCTCTAGGTTCATTAACCTAGTCTTAAATATTACGTACGGTCCTATGACCGCTACAGTACCAATAGAAAAGATAGAGATACTGAGAGGGAGAAGAGGGGGAGTGCGAGAGAGTGAGAGCGAGAGAGAGTCAGAGTATTGCAGAGTATTGAGAGAGAGAGGGGAAGCGATAGGCAGAGGGTAACAGGGTCAAAAGTGCTATCGCGGTAGATTAGCCAATGCATTATTCAAGGCAGTTAGCAGTCGCTGTAAGTTAGTTAAGAAATACCGCTTACCTTCAGTTTACAACGTAATTCTATCTTTTATCTCAGTGAAGCGTGTTTTGCACTCTCACACACAAAAACAGACGTGAGGCAAACTGTTTTATTTCTTATCGGCTGAGTGTAAAATTCGAAACAATACAGAAAAACACTACAAAATATCGGTATGGAGAACCGTACATGACTTCCATATTCTAAGATGTATGTTTAAAATCATTTTCGAAATGAAATATTTCCGTAGAAATTACTTCTTTCTTCAGCCTTAACTGTGATCACTAACGGATACCACCTCACGTTAGCGCATTCGATTTTCACTGATGATGGCAGTCGATGACACTGCCAAAACGTTGATTTTGCAGAAAACATTGGACCAAGGCCATACAGCCCGGGAAGGAATTTTAACAGCAAATTACTTCATTGTTACCGATAACGTAGTACACATTTAAAAAATTATCCCCGCTCCCTTCAACTATCATTTTCATTTGTAGAAAATAACCCCTTCCCCCTTCTACTACCTTTTTCATTTATAAATATTTCATCTACTTTTCTACAGTGGATTATTGTAACGTTCATTTAAGGATATTTTATTTATCAAAATTAAGTACTTTACTCTTGTTAAAACACAAAACGTTGCTGGTAAACTACCCCTTCCCCTTAACTGATCTCCACCAAAATGAAGAGACCTTCCGTCCTCTACAATCCGGGCACATATGCAAAAAATTATTTGATTCTGTTTGAATTTGCGGCAGTTATCGTTTGCCATAGAAAACATTCTACACATAGGCACACAGACACACACACACATAGACACATTTCGGAAAAAGACTTTTCTTCATGTTTTGAGGGTAGCACGATCAGAATCAGATTTTTTTCGCAATCACCATACTTCCATTTCCTTACGGAACATGAAAGTAAAATCAATAACGTAATCACAAATATTTTTGTACGGACTCTGAAAACAGATTGGAGATGGGTATACATTTGTTAAATGGAATCTGCAAAGACTCTGGATTGGAGATATCCACAATTAAAACCGAGGTGATGGCTTTTTGTGGAACTGATCCCGTACGGGCAAAAATCTAATATCAAATTGTTGATTACTGTTTGTTTAATTAATTAAAATATCATTACATTTAGTAATTTAAATTGTAATACTGTATAAATTAAATTCTCTCATACTATAATTGCTCGTTTTCTTAAAGATAATTTGAAGATGTAAACAAACTATCATAAGTCTTCACATATACAAGGATACATACATACGCACGCACACACTCACATACACGAACACGTTCACCCAAATATTTAATTGTTCCGTTGTGTTTGACATTTATTTTGTATTTCATACACAGGTCCTGAAGATGACAATAAATATTGTCGAAACGTCGACGCAAAATAGTTAAAATTTGTGTTATTTTGACCGATCCTCACTAACTATCCACTAAAAAATTATATATATAAAAAAATAACATTCATTATATACTGAATATTCTTTTTAAAGCATTATAAAAGCTTTACTAACTATATTTCTGAATTTAGTACGTTACTACTTTAAAATAGACATCTCAATCATACATATTTCTTAACAAATTTAGAACATTACTGAGCACTTCTGAGTACAAATAATTCATTTGTCAAAATCGGTTAATGCTTCAAAAGTTTTACTACAAAAGAAATTGATTTGAACAAAGTTAAACACAAATAAAGTTGTAATAACGCTTTCGATGTGGCTCCATCGTTGACAGCAGATGTACGTATAGTGCGCAAAGAAGCCAAAAGTGAACCTCTTCCCAGTGCTCTTCGTCGGTTTTATACCCCTCATGACGCAAGGAGTCTCTACGAGTTAACGCCCAAAATTCAGCCAATCAGAACTGGACTTTGCACGTGTCTCGAAACTTATCAGGTCACGCAAGAGGACAATTTGACATTGATTTTTGTGAACCAAAGCGGAACTTGTTCACAAACACTGACAAGAAGACTATTCTTAGCTTCTGTGGTTGATAACTCACTACACGCGCCACGATAAAATATGGTCAGCACACTTCCTCACAATTGCACAGTTTGTTCCTTGTTAAAAAAATTAAAAATAATTCTTTCCTTACATAAAATAAAATAAAATAAAATAATACATTGAGGATTCTACTCATTTACAATTATATATATAAAGTCATAATGTGGAGTGTGCTGGGCACAACACAACGACGTGGTGCATAAGTTGCATAAGTTCAACCTTATGTGCGGGACCGTCAGGCGAACCCTTAAGTCAGCGAGTAAAGGAATACGACTAAAATTCTACAAGGTGATGGCTCTTCCCACACTTTATGGGTCTGGAATTGGACTTTAACGAAAGGCCAGGCCAGTCGCATCCAAGCGGCTGAAATGAGATTTCTCAGGCACGTGGCAGGGTGTACTCTCCATGATTATAGAAGAAACACAGATATACGGCCGGAACTGAATATTATGAGTGTAGTCGACAGGATCCCCCAGTATTGGCTGAATTGGTAGGAACATCTTTGCTGAATGGATGACTGCCGCATCCCCAAACAACTATGGAACTATAAGGCGAGTGGACGGAGAGGTGTGGGACGTCCGAGGAAGCGCTGGAGTGACCAGCTGTAATATTTGCCTATTTGAGACCGGAACAAACCATTCTCGGTTTAAACCTTGAGGATGATGATGGCGATGACGAATATTTTTGTAGTTGCTGATCATTTATGTTTTACATTAATTATGCTTCACAAAGGAAGGAATATGTTGCCTATTCAGAACCGGAGTTGTTATCAAACATCGTGGTTGCTCATTCCCTGATGTGTTTGTACCTTCTGAGACCAAAAACCCGGTAAGTGACAAATGCCTGATCAAGTAAGTTTTTGACTTTAAAAATTCAGAAGAACACAAGACCAATATTCTTTATGTTGTTAAATAACATTGATAAGTGGATACTAAACAACATAAACAACAACTATAATATTTAGTATGCACGTGAACAAACTCACGGAACCGTAAACATACGTACAAAGAGGATATTCAAAGTGCTGTGCAAATAAAAATACATCCACTCGCACAGAGAGTAAACACGTACACAGAATAGTCTATATGTTGGCTTTTAATCTAAGAAAGTACGGTGTGGTCTTGGTCCCATGGGCAGAACTCTACGCTCAGACGTTTGCATTGTGTTGTGTATCATTTTGTGCCCGCCCCATGTAGTCCAACAGAAACTTCTTACTTTTTTATCATAAACAGAAACTATAAAAAGTATAATGTAAACGTAAACAAAATAAATGCACCATTTTTCTTTTCGAATAAAACTGGATGCTAGGTAAAAATAAATAAAAACTATCAACCCCATATTTAATTATTTTTCTTCAGTTTTGCTTTGATGTTGTTACAGATCAGACAAAATTAGCGCCTTTGTTTTACCAAGCATGTTTGTTTTGTTCCTAAGCATTTGATACTATGAAAAGATTGATTTTTATCTCCATACAAGTGGTTGACGACGTTGATCATTTAAAAAGGAAATCATCAACATCATCTCCACAACACAGCACAAACAAGGTGCTGCCTGTTCCGCCTTCAAAAATCTTCCTCCAGCCATCTCTTCCTGGGTACAGGTACATCTGTGTCCTATAGGTTTGTATTTTCAGACTTATTTGGCCAGTCTTGAATCGGACATTCATTCTAAGTGTTCTTTCCACCGTTGTTTATAATATTTTAATTTTTCATTCAAGTTAAAAACTTTTAACTCTTCTCTTATCCCCTCGTTCCTTATACGATCAAGTTTAGAACACATTTTAAATCCTGTTAAGAACGCCATTTCCGAAACCTGTGTTTTACTGTCTTGTTTCTCGGCTGTTGACCGTAATTCACACCTATAATTACAGTACAGGGACTGCCATAACTTTGTAGAACTTTAGTTTTCTATCTTGACGTACCTTGTTTCTAAAAATACTGTTGATTGTCCTACAGGTCGTCTGCAACTTACCTAATCTTATCAACACCCAATCATATCAATCATACCCAATCTGGAACATCAATATCATAATTCCTATCATGGTATTTATGTTAAGATAGGTAAGTTCCAGACAATCTGTGGAAATCAACCGTATTTTTAGAAACAAGGTAAGTATAGATACAAAATTAAAGTTCTGCAAAGTTCTAAAAAGTTAAAGTTTTTAAGCATTTGATACCGTGGAAAGATTCATTTTTATCTCTGTACACGTTGGTAAATGGGTTCAACTAACAAGTGGAGTCTTCTCAGTTTGACTCCTCTGGGAAGGTTGGCAACCATGATAGGATTTTAGATATAGCTGCTGTAAGTGAATCGATTGAGGCACCACTGAAACCATTCTTTTAGGTTATGAAACCAGGAAATACTTCTTCTGCTCCGAATTTTCATGCCTTTTATTTTTCCGTGTATCATTAACTAGAAGTTGATAATTTTCGGTACTCTCCCAGTTACGTTACCCGCATTCATTTACGATATTTCGATTATGTAAATGTTAGCACCGATATGCAATGAATACTGCATAAAAGTTTAGGTGGATAATATATATCGTGAAAATTAATTTGTCCATGTTATAAAATAGTTAGTTGACGATTGCAATCGTGTTTTATTGTCACATTTTTTACGAAAAATGTTTCTAGCAATAATATAACTCCGATGTGTCCCTGTGACGCTAAAAGTTAGCGTTGTTAGATCAACATGCAAATTAAAATTACACAAGGAAAGCAATATGCCTTTCAAATCACTTGCTTTTTATGAAATCCACTAAAAAACTCGAAATAAGGCGACGTGACCCAAGAGCCCTTGCCTACTACTACTCACAGACGGGGCACCCCTTGCCTACTACTGTACAAGACTTCCTTTTTATGGCAGAACTCGTTTTCACTAATACTCGGTTTTTGTGCAGATCACCGAAAAGCAACCAACTCGAAGAAAGGTGGATACTATATATGTCTCCATTTTTTGTATTTCGCACAGAATTTGCTTCCAATGAAGTTTTAGAGATTCTACTGTATGACATAAAATAATATTGACTACCTAACAAATAAGAAATCATGTTTTCATTTGTTAGTAAGTTGTTTTTGTTTGTTTTAACCTTACTATTCGGAAATAATTGTAATTTTCACTTTTTTAGTTTTTCGTTTGTTAAAAATACGTTATTTTCTTCGTTTGTAATCTTTTTCTCTTTCAAGCATTATATGGACACATTAAATATCATATTTTTCTCAACCATGACTTTCATGTCTTTAAACAATAAGCTAAAAAAACAAAAACCATTATTACCTAACCTCACAAATAGAAACAACACGTATTTTACATTTTTACAGTAAGAAATAGAATAATTTGCAATTAATACACTTCTTCTTCTTCTTCTTCTTCTTCTTCTTCTTCTTCTTCTTCTTCTTCTTCTTCTTCTTCTTCTTCTTCTTCTTCTTCTTCTTCTTCTTCTTCTTCTTCTTCTTCTTCTTCTTCTTCTTCTTCTTCTTCTTCTTCTTCTTCTTCACATTGTAGTATATCGATACAATTGGATAGTCTAACCATCAAAAATGTACCGTAGGTACGGATATTGGGAAAGTACGGTACGGATATTTTTCTTCTCTCATTAAATGCCCCAAGTATTAAAATGTTTGATCTTTCACAATATCACTACTTTCATTTTTCTTCGTCATTCATTCCAGTACCTTGTCTTTTGTGACTGTCCGCCTCAAACTAACTCTCCAGATCTTTCTGTAGACCCACGTTTCAAACGCCTCTAGTTTCTTCTTGGCAGTTTTGTTTAAAGTCCAGGTAGCGGCAAGGCTTTGAAGTCCATAAAAAGCATTGAGGGCATGTTGCACGTCAACAATCTGATTTTGAGATTCAGACTAAGGTATTCAATTACACAGCACTTTGCTCATTCGATTGGAGACGCTCCTAACCTGATCTATTCTTGATTGTATCTCTTCCGTATAGTCTGCTTCTGTTCCGTATAAAGGATATGCTTTGTCTAAATGGTTTTATTCTAAACATTTTTTAAGGAAACAATTGGGGTGGAAAAAAAGGTCAGCCGAGGGTAGAAATTTGATTAATTTACAGATAATATAACCCAAAAAGAAGAAGTTATGGTGATATTTACAAAAATGCTGGAGAAAAAGACTTTCCAGTAGCAACGGCAAATTTTTCTGCCCTTTACATGGAGTACACTAGTGAACTGACCTTTAAATGAACGGCCTTTGTTGTCAAAAACTCTATTACAGACGTAAACACAGAAAAGAACATTACAGCCTAATAGAACATTTAAAGTCTGTTGTACCCACTTATATATGTGTATCAAGTCATTTAAACGTAAGACGTTGAAGAGTGTAAATGGTTAAACATTTTTCAAATTTATATTTCCCTTTGTTTTGATTTAACAATTTTTTAAATATCACATAAACGTGATCAAAAGAATATATAATATTATCTTAGTTATAAATCTACAACTACAACAAATTGCTTTACAAGTACAAAGAGTGTAAAAAAAACAGTAAACGTTTAGTGATATTAAAAACGACGACGCCATGGTAACGAGTCCTTGACGTGTGCATCGTCAGCGACGCGAGAATAATCAGCTTACATAGCACGGCCTCTTTGATCTCGGCGCACAATGCATTCACGTATTATACTGACGCGACACTGAGAAATTTATACTTGGAATTTTTATTAAAATATACAACATATTATTTAAAGTATATGTCGGCTTATTCAATTTAACTGTTCAATATTTACTATTTCTTTTATGAATTTGCTAACTGCTATAATTTTTTTATTGTTCGACTAAGCTTTTCGTCATTACTGATATCTTCAGGTCTTAAAAAACTTTAAGATCAGGTCGTTTTTTAAGACCTGAAGATGTCAGTAATGACGAAAAGCTTAGTCGAACAATAAAAAAATTATAGCAGTTAGCAAATTCATAAAAGAAATAGTAAGGATGGCTGCTAATTTAAACAATGTTCAATATTTGTTGGATGATACACATCATTAATTTTCCCTTGTATATAGTAAACAAATATGTTTCTTTTTCTTAACACTTCTCGACAAAACTAAATGTTTTATTTTAAAATAAAAGACTTGCATCTTCATATTTATTTTTAAAATTATGAATTACTTAATTATTTACACGTATTGCATGTTTCGTACTAGGTTATGGTAATCTATGGTGTGTTGTGCAGTACATAAAACGATAAACGTAATAATATATAAAGTATTTCATATTTACTAGTATCTGACAATCGTCTTATTCGACCGGTAGTAAGATACGGATGCGAAGCCTGGACATTAACCAGCACAGACGAGCATCTAAGAATATTTGAACGAAAAGTCTTGCGAAAAATCTTTGGACCTCTACAAACTGACGATGGTGATCGGAGGATTCGAATGAACCATGAACTGGACCAACTGATTCAGGGTACCGACATAGTCCGGTATATTAAGAGTAGGAGGCTTAAGTGGTTGGGCCACGTAAAGCGAATGGATGACAGAAATATGGCAAGAGAATTGCTGATTGGAGACAGGTAGGGAGAATAATTAGAGGCAGATCCAGAAAGAGGTAGTTGGATGACGTGGAGAATAATTCGAGATGTATGAACGTGAGAGGAAGGAGACGGGTGTGTAATGAGAGGCATGGAATAGAAGAAAGGTATTGATCAAACTAAAACCCACGTTGGGCTGTAACGCCAGGAAAAGGGAAGGAAAGGAAAGTATTTTGCAATCAAGATGTATTGTTTCCTTACTTGGAACATGTTTAGGGAATTAGATATTTTTCCCATCCTCAGCCATTTTAACTTTTGATTTTGTGCAATATTTGTGTCCATGTTGGTTGGCTTTTGGTAGTTTAAATTGGTATTATTGTGTCCGGGTGTCGTATATACTTTTGTTTTTTCAGTGTTTCCCATGTTATGTACTTTAAAAATTGTGTCGTCTTTTGTATTATTTTGTATATTTTTGCTGTTAGTTTGTCTTGTGTTTTATGTTTATATATTTGTACAGTTTTTCATATAGGTTTTTCATGATTGTGCCTTTGTGTGGTATATGTTTTATCAGTGTCATGTTGGCTAAGTTGGCTATATCTGAGAATTCGTGTCCTGTATATATTACATGTGTGGCCAAATTGGATTTACATATGTCTAGTTTTTTTGTATACGTTTAAGTGTTTAAATAACGTTTTTTATTTGATTTTTTTGTCTGGCCTACGTAACATCTATTACAGCATTGGCATTAAAATTTGTATATAGTATTTGTTATTGTATTATATTTGCTGTGTGATAATAGCCACACCACACCCACACACAATAGTACCAATTTAAACCACTAAAACTACTAAAAGCCAACAGAAAGCTATAGCAACAACCAACATGGACACAAATATTCCACGAGATCAAAAACTAAGATGACTGTGGATGAGAAAAATATCTAATTCCGGAAACTGTTCGTAGTAAGGGAGCAATATATCTTTTCGCGATATTGATTGATGACTCTTTGGGCACTTGGTGAAACATATTAGTGCAAAGGTTTTAAAAAATATATACAAACACTTGGTAAGTTTCACAGTTTATTATTTACCTCTGACAGCTGTTTCAGCTTATTACGCTATTGTCAAATAGAAGGAACAACTAAACAAAGAATGTAAGGCTGATGAACATGTTTTTAGGGTGTGTATCCGGACATGTGTGTGGGATGTGTATGCTGGAGGGGTGTATTTTGCCTTCCGATTATACTTACAGACACTTGACCTTCCCTTACTAGCTTCTCCACACTCTATATCATACACACCCCACACACATGTCCGGATACACACACCCTAAACACATGTTCACCACCCTTAAATTATTTGTTTAGTTGTTCCTTGATCTCTTTGAGAATAGCTTAATAAGCTAAAACAGCTGTTAGAGGTAAATAATAAACTATGAAACTTACCAAGTGTTTATACATATATTTTTTAAAACCTTTGTACAATATATCTTGTTTTTAAAATAGTAGTTAATATTAAGTAATTTGCGTAATAAGAAATTGACTGTAGCAAAAAGCGTTTCCATTAATATGTATACAAAGGTATGTATGTGACGTCATCGTGACCATAATCATAAGCATGTCTCAACCCGGGTGCTATTAGAAATCAATGTATCGTAAACTAATTCATTCGACCTAACACGTAGGAATTATTCAACTTTTTATCGGTACAGACGTTAAATACTTGTCGACTTAACGCGACACTGATTCAAGTTCAAATTGTCACATGTAAGACGATAACGCAAGGCGGTGGAAACAACACAAATGTGGGGATTATATTGGATAAAGCTAATGGTTGAAAGACGAGGGAATAACTTATCACCTTTTGCATAAACTCTTTTGAGTTACTAAGCTACATTAAGAAATTTAACCTTCTCTTGTAATTACTTTTTCATAGATTTCCAAGTTGTTTTTGTAGTTACATTGTGTTATTGTAGGTTTATGGTAAAACCAAGATACAAGACTTGTAATAGAATCATCATCATCAACATCATCTTCAAGGATTAAACCAAGGTTGTTTTGTTCTGGTCTCATCCAGCACTTCCTAGGACGTCCCACACCTTGCTGTCCTCTCGGCTTATATTTCCATAGTTGTTTAGGGATGCGGCAGTCATCCATTCGGCAAAGATGTTCCCACCAATACAGCCGATACTGGGCGATCCTGTCGAGTATACTCATAATATTCAGTTCCTGCCGTATATGTGTGTTTCTTCTATGATCATAGAGAGTATACCCTGCCACGTGCCAGAGACATTTCAGCCGCTTGGATGCGACTGGCCTTGCCTTTCGTTAAAGTTCAATTCTGAGACCCATAAAGAAGTGTGCGAAGGGCCATCACTTTGTAGAATTTTAGGCGTGTTTCTTTACTTGCTGATTTAAGAGTTCGCCTAATGGTACAGCACATAAGGTTAAACTTATGCAACTTATTCACGACGTCATTGCTTTATAAGACACATTGTAGACGCGGTATTCAAAATTGCTGACTTGTTCCAGGACAGTACTATTTATAACAGTTTTTGCCCGTACGGAATCAGTTCCACAAAAAGCCATCACCTTGGTTTTAGTGTGGATATGTGTAATCCAGAGTCTTTGCAGATTCGATTTAACAAATGTATCCCCATCTGCAACACATCTTCAGGACTGTTTATGCTAACAAATAAAACTAATTACACCGTCTCTGTTGACTTTTTTACAATTTTTTCTTCCATGTTCCTTAAGGAAATGGAAGTATAGTGATGGCAAAAAAAATCGTGTTCGAGATTATTGCAGGTTCTGATTGTACTACACTCAAAACATGAAAAAAAGTCGTTTTTCGAAAAGTGTCTGTGTGTCTGTCTGTCTGTCTGTGTGTCTGTCTGTCTGTCTGTAGATTTTTTCTATGGCAAACGATAACAGCCGCAAATTCGAACAGAATCTACTACTCTTTTGCATACAGCCCTGAAATTGTAGAGTTCTCAAGACCTATTGCTTTTGGTGAAGATCGGTTAAGGGAAAGGGGTAGTTTACCTGCAACGGTTTTTTTTAATCAAGGGTAATTTTTTTCTATGGCAAACGATAACAGCCGCAAATTCAAACAGAATCTACTACTCTTTTGCATACAGCCCTGAAATTGTAGAGTTCTCAAGACCTATTGCTTTTGGTGAAGATCGGTTAAGGGAAAGGGGTAGTTTACCTGCAACGTTTTATGTTTTAAAAAGTGTATTTTCTATGGCAAACGATAACAGCCGCAAATTCAAACAGAATCAAATAAGTTTTTGCATACAGCCCTGATTTGTAAAGTACTCAACCGGATTAGCAGTCGATATTCAATCAACTCGCGAACTTTCTGACTTGTGCTCGTGCCCTTTTGTAGGCCAATCGTCTAAACTCATAGCAACAACGACCACGCGTTATCGAGTTCAGAGAGAGACTGAATTATATGATATGAAGAGCCAAATCAACTAACATTTTACCCAATTTTATTGGCTGAAATATTCCCTCACCCTTGCGGCTTGAGTTAAGATAACTTCGTACACGAATATCACATTGTCTACGAACAAAGCTAAGCAGGCACAAAAGAACTAGTTTAATTTTATTAGTTTTCTTCAGGGTCATAAAACTTTCTTTATAAAAACTCCATATAACTTACTTATTTCTTTAATTTATAAACAAATACTCGATAAGTCTTTTATTTATGCGTATTCTGAAGTCTCATTTCAGAATTTTGATTTTCATAACAACACTTCACAACACTACCGTACTTGTTTTTTTACTGTCAAAAATTAACTTACACTAACAAACTTAACATGTATCTTATTGTCTATTATACAATGTCCGAACCTGGAGTCTTTACTTAGACAAATTTTTATTGCAACATGCTATCATACGCTTAGAGTTAAATTACCACTTCATATACAAATTCTACCTATTCCAATATATATAATTTTCTATATAGGTAACTCGAAGTTTCTTGCAGTAATTATATAATGTTATGATGTTATTCAATTTGTTTCTTCTCCAAGTAGTGTAAATTTTGTATTTTCTTTTTAACACCTAAATTAGTTGTGTGTGTGTGTATATATATTGCAACAAATCAAACTTTATTATTCTAATAAGGATATAGTGAGTGAGTAAAAATCACAAACAAGTCTATTATGGAGGAGATGAAAAATTATTTATTATATACACAAATATAGTTTTTAAAGATGTATAATGTGTATTTTAAATTGTCATGTATTGATAATATAAATAATTGTTTGTATTGTTCGATAATATATATCGGTTTTACTTGGTTGCTGCAACGTCCTCCTTTCGTCTCGTCGCTCCCGTCCTGGCGTCCTCTTCTACAGCGTCACTCCTTCCTGGTGTCCTCTTCGTCTTGTCGTCCTCTTCTACGGCAGGCGGTTCCAGCGGCGATATTTCAATGAGTCTCGTTGTTATGTTTGACTGCTAACGTTAATTAGTTTCTTCATAAATTGTTCACTCACAATGCTAATAAATTCCACTCGTACAGTTTATTATTGATTTATATCTTATATTTTCTTAACCTCAGGATTAATCTGGGTATTACTTAATGCGGTGGGTTTAATGTACACCTTCCACAATATCTTGAAGTGTCTTTAAATTCCCTAAGCGGATATCTTAACTTAAACGAAACAGCACTGTATTATATTTTAAATTTTATCTAAATATTTTACCCAGTCGGTTCTTAACGCGAAACTTCGTAAGAATCACCACGGTTTATTTTATATATGATATTTCTACGTTCGTAAGAGAACAACTCTCTTCACTGGGCACAACTTCCCATTGCAACGTCTACAGACAGACTGTGTCCATCCTAGCTCTTCAACGTATGAATCTCACTGAATTTAGTGTATTCTGATAGGCTAAGCCATGATTGATGGAACAAACAGATATACGAATTTCATGAAAACTTTGTATAATTTAGCAAATTCCTGCATGGAAATTATCTACAATTTTTATTACCCTATCATTGATAAGAGTTACAAATGAGTTTTTCTTTACTTAAAAAACCATATTTCTAAAATAGTTATGAACCTCAGACTATACCCAAATTGAAGCTGTTTACCTAAATAATTCCTTGTCAAAGTTTCATGTAAATCGGTTAACTACCACTGAAGCTATAGCGATCACAGTTTATCACACCCGCACACGCGCACAAATTCACACAAAAAATACATGACAATATAGTACACCTTTTTATGAAGAGTTTGGTGTACTCTACATGCTTATCCATTTCTAAATACAAAACTTACGACTAAAAGACAAAATATTACATAAAACAAATTTAAACAAGAAAATGCTCGTCATCCATGTGCTCTGATATAAACAGCATAGCTTATCATCCTGTGTTCTGTTGCAATATATATATATATATATATATATATATATATATATATATATATATATGTGTGTGTGTGTGTGTTTATAAAATAAATGAATATAAACAGAAAAGATTAGCCTACGTACAGCGACAAAACCATCAACTCATGGTGATTATAATAATTATTATTAGGTCATGTTCATGGAACCCCTGAACAGTACCGTATAATTGTTAGTGGTCTAAAAGTCTCGTGTAATTAATAATTTAAAAATGGTAACAATTCGTGGAAATTCTTCAGATTGTGTTCCTCTAGTCATGCAACATATTCGGTTGATTTCACTTTAACTTAGTTATTTATATAACTACGTGATACATTTAAATGGAATTAATCTTAAAAACAAAACATAAATTGCAACACGAGTTGCAAATATTCAGAAATTATATCTTAAAAACAATGAAACCTTTCCTTATCATTTGCAATAAATTATTAATAAATGCAGTTAACAAAGCTTGCGACCGATTTCGTGACCTAAAGTTTTGTGTTAAAACTTTTCTTTTCTGTACATAATATGAAAAACAGTATGTTGTGCAATTGTTCGTTTGACCGAATACTGGAATATCTACGTCGTCGGTTATTAATTTCCAACCGAACTACATTTAATGCAATTCATTGGACACGCAAACATTACAATTCTAGCGTCTACTGCCAACCTAACTGCAGCTAAGAAACGTGAAAACTTGTTAAATTTAAATACAATCTAGTTGACTGTAATAATAATTTCTTAGCAGGGATAATTTGTGTTCAAGATTAATGGGGAACAGTTCACCCTGTTCTTATAATCCTTACAGCTTTATGGTACTAATTGTTTGGGTTAAAAGGTTTCGGGCTGTTAGACAGTGATCGAATTTTGTATTTGTAGAACATTCGCCACCTCCAGCGGCAGCCATTGTCATTAACGCTTCCTCTTCTTCTTCTTCAGCACTACAGCCCAACGTGAGCCCTTGTTTCTAACACCAATCTTCTCCAAAGTTACCATTCACCAATCTTCCATCCACTGCTATATCAGTTTGACCCCTCACATCCATTCTTCTGAGATCTTCTAGCACATCATCCACCCATGTTATCCTAGGTCGGTCCCTCTTCTTGCTTTTACAGACCTGCGCCCTACAAATGTTTTTAGCATACGCTGGTCATGTGCATCTGCTCTAGTTTACCTAACCATCGTATTCGTTGAGTCTTCAGGAATCTTACATCTTGATTCAACAGCTCATCTGTCTCTTGATTATTTCTTATTCTTTATTTGTAATCTTCTCTGACTCGGGCCATAAACACGGCTTACGACCTTTTTTTAAAATCTTCTTAGTTTTTCTTCTTCCGTTTTTGTCAATGTACATGTCTCGCCTCCATAAGTAACAACTGGTCTCATATATGTTTTATATATTTTTATTTTTGTGTCACGACTAAAGAGTTGGCGTCTCAATAGTCTACTGCTGTCATTGTAAGCCATATTACCTACTTTAATCATGTCATGTAGTATCGTGTTTATTGACCCTTTATTATCTATCATGTTACCCAAGTATATGAACTTATTAACTGCATCAAATAAATTAACCTCTATGCATAAATTATGTAGATTTCTTCTCTCTTCTGGTGCAGAAATTAGCATATAGTTAATTTTGCTGATATTTACATTGATTCCCATTCCAACGGATTTTTGATTCATTATTAACTGTTAGTTTATAAATTTTTGGATTTTTGCCCCTTTGTGCCACTAAAGTTAAACAATTTTGAAAGCAAACACTACATGCGGATTTAGATTACAATTCCATTTAGCGTGAAAGCCAGTATAGATTTTTATATTATTTACAAAGTGATGAGACGTGTTGAGAGCACGGAAATCCAGAGTGACTTCGGAAATACAGCTTAACAAATCAATTTGTATGGGTTCCCTGCTATATGAGGGTGACATAGGTCTTATTCAAGAAAATGAGGATGACTCACAAAGATTCACTAAGAAGTAGCAAGAGAGTACTTACAGTACTGACAGTTGCAGTGGGAAAGACTAAAGCTATGGCCTTTAAAGGTAAATATCTAGTGAGGACTAAGATAGTTAGAACAATGTTAGTCAGTGAGGACTAATAGCACTTTAGAACAAAGTGAGCCGTTTTAAATATCTCGGGTGTGGAGTAAACTTTAAATCTGAATATGATATAAAAGAGAAGAGACTTAAATTTAGGAATATTTGTGGTACGATTTATAGAAATCTTAGAAATAAAACAAGACACAAAACAAAAATTAAATTTTATAAGACAATTGCGAGTGAAGCTTGGGTCATGACATAAAAGGAATTCGGAAAAATTCAGAGTGCTGAAATGCAGTTTGATGGAAGTACTTTAAACTATACATTGCAAGATACAATAAGGAATGAGGAACTTTATACCAGAGCAGAACTTTAAGTATAGGACATAAATGAAATTATTTCAACTTACAGACGACAATGGTGGGATCATCTGCAAAGGACAGGACGAGAGAGAATCGAATTCCAAAAGCGACACTAAACTATAAAGCCATTGGTAGAAGAGACGTGGGTTGTCCACGGATGGATGGGTGCCGCGACAGATTTATATAACTTAATCCTTGAAGACAAGAAGAATAAGAAGAAGAGAAAATGATTAGTAATTTTTGGGCTCTCATGCTTTAAAATTAAAAGGTGTTTTAAACTCTCCACTATATTTAGATTTGAGTTACAATTGTCTTTAACCTAATAGCCAGAATAAAATTGTTACAACTTTCCATCCAGTTTTTGGGCTCTGGTGTCAATAAGGTTTGGAATTAAAAAAAGTGAACATTATATGGTGGGATTAGTTGTAAATCTACTAATCCAATCCACTCATGCGAATTTACGGAAAACTAAAATTAAAGGTTTTCAAGTACAATGATAAATAATAAAAGAGATTTTCAAATTTAATTTATTTTATTAATAGAGATTTTTTATTGATTACATATCTTTTAAAAAATTAAAAAAAAGAGAAATGAAAAAAAATTTTTTGAAACATCATTGAAACTTGTACTTGAGTAGTTTTCCCACTAACCCTTGATGTTTAAATTGTAGTTAAATTAAAATTTACGTCACTTTGACCTCTCCGCTGGCATTACGATCTTTAAAAAATTTTAACCGTTTACAACCGTCTGTCATCCATTCTCCTGTTTCTGGGCGTGATGAGGATTAAAAGCAATAGGAAACTGTGGTAAAAAACTATGAATATCTTTGAGAAGATTTGTAAAAATTAATTGCTGCATTCAAAATGTTATTGTTAGACCGAAGATCAGAAAGACAGACAAGATGCATGCAGAGAGAGAGAGAGAGAGAGAGAGAGAGAGAGAGAGAGAGAGAGAGAGAGAGAGAGAGAGAGAGAGAGAGAGAGAGAGAGAGAGAGAAATGCCAAATGGTCGAGTTGAAAATGAAAACTCGCGTCACTCGTTCAACGAAAAGATTATTACCGTATTTTCTTGTGTATAATGCGCACTTTTTTCCACAGATTTTCTTCTTAAAAATGAGGGTGCACATTGTACACGAATAATATAATTTCCATGGTACACTGTAGATCTGCAATGTATGATCAGACTATGCATGGCAATCTTTACAACATGGCCTAAAACTGGCAGGCATGAGTCTAGTAATAGTAAAATTAAATTTGTCGCTAATCTGTTTCGCATTTTTCACCCCTTCTCCATCAGTTATTTATTTACGTTGTAGACTCATAGCAGTACTCTGTTGTAGCATTCTGTTACTGTACTCTGTTGTAGCATTCTGTTACTGTACTCGTTTGTCGTCGTTACTCTGTTGTTTCTACGGTAGTTCATTGTGATCTACCGGTATTGCGTGTGTTGTGAAGAAACGGACTGAGTATTCATAATGAGCGGAAGAACATCTCTATCGTCCTATGGGGCTCAGTTTTAATTATCCAAAAGAAAATGACAATTCCACCGCATCACGTAAATTTGATGTAGTGGAACATAAATGTTTGAGAGTGGAAAAAACAAAAAGGAAAATTAAGTTGGTACTACTCGTAATCGGCGTTCTTTCACGACCTAAATTTCCAGAAGTAGAAAAGAACCTAGTTGGAGTTTTTAAAAGAAAAAACTAGCGGGCCTTTCCCCGTTACTACTGAAATGGTGAAATGGTACAGATTAAAACTAGGAAACCGCTCAACGTCTTGCAATAGTCTTGGTTGGTGTGTAGGGTTTCTTCGCAGACACGGTCCTTCGATTGGTAAAACTACTCTGGCTCAACATTTACCGAAAGAGAACAGAATTATCGAGTTTTATCGATTTATTGTGCAAACGAGGCATACGAACAATTTCGATTCGTCTCAAATTGGGAATGCATACCAGTGTTTTGTCTTTTGCGATGTGCCAATGAGTACTAGTTTTGGTGATAAAGGTGCGAAATCTGTGTCAATCGTATCCAACATACGGATGCGCCTTATTGAATTTTTTCTGTGAAATATTATGAAAAATTATTTTTACATGTGTATTGTGCCATGTGTACTTTGTGACAAACGATATAATATTTTAATATTTTTACTGACGGTAGTATAACAAAACAATGAGCATGAGTAAAATAGGGAAACGACACACAATAGTACTCGAGCGTGTATTAAGCCAAGTTTAATCACCTGGGCATAGAGGTATCGGGCAGCAGAAGGCATGAACGTAACTGTTAGACGAGAGCTATTTTAAAATTAAACTTCGCGTGGATAGCAAAAAAAAAGTTGTAGTGGAACCTTTCTAATTCGTCACTCACTAATTCGTCTCCCTCTGTAATTCGTCACCCACTCAAGCTTTTTATTCTTTTCCTTAATTAACAAGCGAGTAACATGTACGCTCTAATTATAGACGGGGTAAACCAGAAACTTGCTGATTGTGGCGGGCATTTTACAAAATTTGGCACAATTTTGGAAGGCATTCACTGTAAAGGATCCATCATATAATTCAGCTGATGCATGACAAAGTATTCCGGAAAACACTACAAAATCAGCCTGGAATAAGCTACAACCAGTCTGAATTACAACCAGCGTCTACAAACACCGAATGTCTTGACCCCACATCGGAATTCGGGTACGAAGGCCAAGATAAATCAGAATTGTCTAAAATAATTTCACTGCGCCAAATATATAATTTGGCTCTCAAAATTACGGTCGACAGAAAAAACAGAAGAAAATTACAGATTTTTTCACAATTATTAAAAAAATTTGTGGAGTTACAGTGCTTAATTTGTTTGCGTTTGAAAATTTCCAGCAATAAATATGTTCGAGCATAACATTAATACCGTACATTGCTATTGTTGTAATAAAACATTTTGTATTGTCCTTAATGAGTTCGTTTGTTACTAATTCGTCTATTTCACTAATTCATCACCTCTTCGGTCCCGTAGATGACGAATTAGTGAGGTTCTACTGTACTGACATATAAACACAGTACAGTAGAATATGCGACTAATGCATTATACACAGTGGCGTCTAATATACAATTAACATTGACCCTGTTAGAGGGACGGACTTCTTCAGTCACTGCTTTTTTTGTACATAAACGGAAGTTTCGGCTACCCAACAAATCTGTACTCGTCTTCAAGCACAAACAAACACTAAAACATCACAAATAAAAAGTAAAAAATACTCTGTTTTATAACCGACAGAGAGTCAAAATATACTAAAGTATTTACATGACAAACAAACAAAAAATATCGGTACGGAGAACCATACATGACTTCCATATTCTAAGATTTATATTTAAAATCATTTTCGAAATGAAATATTACCATAGAAACTACTTCTTTCTACTTACTGCTTCAGCCTTAACCACAGTACTGTGGTCACCAATGTATACCACCTCACGTTATCGCACTCGATTTTCACTGATGATGGAAGTCGATGGCATTGCTGAAATGTCTGGTTTTGTAGAAAACATTGGACTACGGCCAAATATCCCGGGAAGGAATTTTAACAAAAACTACTTCTTTGTTGCCGATAACGTTGTACACATATATATATATCAGTGGCGAAGTTACATGGAGGCAATTGAGGCAATGCCTACCCTAAAAAATTCTGTAGAATAAAAATTATAAATACGTATGAACTACATAACGTAAAGATTATACATTGTTACTGCGACTGTCAAATTTAATAAAACGAAACGTGCTTTATTGAGCGACCGCTAGATAGTGACAGGTGAGATTCGGCATAGTTCGTTTAAAGCGAATGAGGCAACCTGAACTTGCCTCAGCGTTTTTTGTATACATCGTATGTAAGCAATGTAGTGGTGTGATAGGGAAGTGTGGGGAGGGGGGATTGTCCCGCGCTGTACACATAGAGCGTTGAGGCATGCCTCACTTCTGTGGTCCAAACAGTTAAGTTAAAGCGCCTGTGTTGTTTCTAAGTGTTTATTTTATGCGGTTATTAAAAGTGTCACTGTTATTCCGCTGAACTAACAGATGATCAAGATTGTTATTTGAATTATTTGTAACATTAAACATATATATAGAAACTAATCAAGTTTAAAAATTTGAAGTTCAATCAGTTGTATTATTGTGTATGACTAATACAAGGATTGTTCAATAGACACACGTATAGAGCTGTAAAGCATTTTTTATTCAACGATTTTAAAAGAAGTCTCCAATAACATTAAGACATGAGTTCCACTGTTGCGCTAACCTGTAGATTCCCTGCTAGTAAAATTCTTACGGCTGTTTGTGGAACCATTCGGTTACAGCAAACTCTACCTCAGCGTCCGATTTGACCCACCGTCCTTTTAGTGATTCCTTAAAAAAAATTTAAGATAAGATTTTTGCCTACCCATTCATTAACTACTAGCTTCGCCAGTAAGCAAATTGATGTCCATTTTTTCGGCTTGCACGCGTTATGTTGGTGTGGGTTTCGGCACTTTCTATTTAAAAAGCGTGCAAACGTAAGAAAATAAACATGAGTGAGGCCAGAAATAACGTGAATTGTGTATGTGTATGTGTGTTTGTGTCTTACCTGCCTTTTTATTGCCGTATTAAATGAAAAATATTATATTACATTAAAATGAAAAAATTATAATTTTATTGC